>WBNM01002478.1:112898-242035 GCA_013399055.1 Ramphastos sulfuratus
TGGCCTGGGCCTACCTCTCCAGCCTCTCCAGGTCCCTCTGGATGGCATCTCTGCCCTCTAGCAAGTCAACTGTGCCACACAGCTTGGTGTCATCTGCAAACTTGCTGAGGGTGCACTGATTCCTCTGTCCATGTCACTGACAAAGATGTTAAACAGCACTGGTCCCAGCACTGACCCCAGAGGGACGCCACTTGGCACTGGTCTCCAAGTGGACATTGTGTCGTCGAAGACCAGATTAGTGGTAAAAATATTAAAGAGAACTGTCCCCAATACCAAGCTGTGGGGCACATCACTAGTGACTGGCCACAAGCTGTGAACTTGTGAATACTGAGTAGTCTGAATACAACAAACACTGAAGGAGCAATGCCATTGTGAGTCTTAGTTATTCTGTTGGTGGGAGGCGGGGCAAAGAAAGCAAAAAGTCAATGGCTTTGGTATACAGATGGAGTAGACAGCAGTGATTTGAGTTAGGGATGAAATGAATGGAATATCCACTATATGTATAAAGTAAATATATGCAAAATCAAGGATGAGCATGAAGATGTAAAAACATGTAGTTCTCGTATCAAGGGAATCTGTATGTGTAGTACTTCTTTAACCAGTACTACAGCACACACAAATAAAGAAGGATACTGGATAGTTTTCTGTGCACCGTACCAGGTATACACTGACAGATTGCATGTGACATTGCTTTAAATGAGAAGGGTGCCTGGCTGCATTATAAAGGGTTGGAGATTGTTTGCCAGTTTCAGTCTGCATAATTCTATGAAGTGTGTGATTTCAGACAGCATATGGAAAGGTGACAAGTAATTTGATAAAGCTAGATCTTATCATTTCTAAGTCATCCGTAATCTCGCTCATCACTGACTGACAGTGAGAAAGTGAACCTCTGAAACTGCATTGTCAACTCTGTTTTGCAGCTTAGATTGGCTGGGTTGGAGCTGAACACTAAGTATCAAAGAATCAGGGGTTAAAAATTATGACACCATCAGAGAGACAAAAAGAGCAGAAATGTACCAGGCCGCTGGAACAACACCTTTTAGACACTAAAATTGTCTTCCATATATAAACAAGTATAATTATCTGTCAGTGTTAATTATTGTGCTGGGGTCTAGATTAATGGAATCCTATAAAGTAGCTTTTGTCACCTATAATTCTATCTTGTTGCATTTTATGTAAATCCTCATTCCCATGCACAGAGGGACACTGTCAGGTTGTGGTTTTAGTTTTGTAAAAAGACATGCATTTACCAAGGATTAAGGTCACTAACAAGTGACATTTCTAAAAATTTCTACACACTTTCAATTAAAATACTTTTGATCTAGGATTTAAATATGTTCCTGTTGTGTTCGGAGCTTAACTATTGCAGTGTTATGCCACTGTGGGTGGAGAGCCTTATGCCAGCCTCCTGCAGATAACCCAGGAGTGACATCAACCCATCTGTCTTATTTGTCCTTGATGAGAGAAATAGAATATAAACAAATCACCATTAATAGTGAGAGATATTTTGGCTTCAAAAATCCCTTTATTTATAACAATTGGAGCTGTTGCATCACCAAAACAAGAGAACATATTCTAATAAATGTTCTTTTTACCTTGTTATTGTCCTTTCAAATAGTGTTACAGTGGTTGCATAGCAATGCTCAAGCTCAGTACTTCTTTGGCAGCAAGAAAATATGGAATTACTTCTTTATTAAAGTACTGTGAGTTCCATTTTCTGCAAGAAACAGTCCTGCAAGAGACAGAGAGCATGTGGGGCAGGCATGAGACTATACACAGTATGAGATTCATGACTGTCTTGAGTTCTTGCTCTGATCTGCTCTGCCCTTGTTGCCTTTGTCAGTTCCTGCTATGATGACCAGGGGACAAGCTTCAGAACATAGCCAGCTCACAGGCAGTGAACTCCTCCTGTTCATGCAAGAAGCTGTGAAATGGAAGAAGAGCTCATTTTAAAAAAAAAGTAAAAAATACAATGTCATTCAACAGACCAGAGGCAGAGCAGGACCAAAACGTGACTGTTCGGGCACATACCTACTGAGTCTATCAGGACTAACAGATATTCATTGTCCATTGTTTGGTTTTAAATGCTTCATCAGCCTTGCCCCCAAAAGTTGCCCTAAAATCTTCACCAGAACAAGTCCTTGGGTATGTCCTATTTCTACCAGGGAAGGTCATAGCATAGGAAACTGAGAGTAGTTTGCATAGCATGACAGGCTTCCTGGAAATCTTCCATGTAGTGACTGTTGGAAATATGTGACTCAGGTTCTGAGTGGGGCACAGAGGAGTTGTATATCACTTGCTTTATGTATTATCTCATTGGTGTTATTGTTATTACTGTTGTCTCTGCTCTCTTCGTACTGTTGTGTTAAACTCTTCTTATCTCAGCCCATGGGGTTTTATTGTTTTCTCCCCCACCAGAATTGGAAGGAAGGAATGAGCAAGTGGCCACATGGTGCTTAGTTGCTGGCTAGGCCTAAACCAGAGTGACTTGTGTAAGCAGCTGCTTAAAGGACTAATTAACTGAATTATTTGAATATCTAATAATAGGTGATTATTTTCTAAAATTTCAGTCTTTCATTACAGTCATATTCAGGAATAAGAAGCTTTTGAATTCTGTCTTTTTAGATAGCAACAACCAAAGTTATTAAAAGATTTGTTCCTGTTAAACTACCTGATTAGAGACTTCTAGAAATTAAAATATCATCTGGACTTAAAAAAAAAAAATCCTTTTTTTAGATGTTATTTTATCTATGATTTAATTTTCCAAAACCAGAAAAAATAATTTTGTAGTATATCCAAAAAAGACCACAGATGTCTGTCAAATATGATGAGAATTGACTACTAACCATCTAATTTAAAAGCAAGCAATGTCTGTGGGATGAAATAATTTTGGTTCAACTATCAAATCTGCCTTGCATTTCCTTTTCATTCAAGCAAAGCTCTCAATTATAAAGTTGTAGAATAATTTAGATAGGAAGGGATCTCTGTAAGTCACTAATCCAACTCCTCTGTTTAAAGCAAGGTTAACTTCATCTAGATGAGGTGATTCATGTCAAATCTCATAACACTGGCCTCAGCCCATCTATCCAGCCTGTCCAGATCTCTCTGCAGAGCCTCCCTGCCCTCCAGCACATTGCCATGCCCACACAACTTGGTGATGGCATTCCATCCCCTCATCCAAACCACTGACAAAGATGTTAAACAGAACTGGTCTCAGTACTGAGCCCTTCGATACATCACTTGTAACTGGTAAATTCATGGGCATGTTCCTGCTCCCATCCTGAATTATTATATGTTCCTCTGAGTAGTGGTGTCCATTGATCTGCTGACTGCCCTCCTGGTGATGCAGCCCAGTAGGCAATTAGGCTTGGCCAACCCAAGAGCAGCACATACCTGATTCAAGCCTCTGCTGTTCTTGGGAAGCTGAGATCACCAGAAGTGCAATAAGCCCCTGTCTCCTTTGGGGTACGTTTATTATGTTTGACTAGTGACAGAGATTCACTTATATCTATGAACAGACACAAGGTTGGCTAAGGGTTGAAAATGTAAAAATGACTGGGCAGTGCAGGTTAAATATGACATATGCAACAATCAGGTTATTTATTTCTCATTAAAAGAGCAGTTTCGATTTTATTTTCCTGTCAACATCTGTTATACTGAAGATGATTCCACAGTGCATAAGTGGCAGTTTATTTGTCTGTAAGCACACTGCCCTCACTTCCCTTCCACCCTCCTTTTCCTAAATGAAAAGCAAATCACAGTACTCTTTTTTTCAAGCTTCTGACCTTTACTTGACCCTATATTTACTTGCCAAACACATGCTAAGGCAGAGTGAAATTGCTTTTATTCCTGATATAGAACTGCACATTCTGCGGCCAAATACTTTGTTAGGAAATAATACCTGGTCCGTTTTTCATTTTTATAAAAAAAGAACAAAGAACCTGTTCATTTTCCAGAGATGAAAAATGGACCAGGCATTAGTCACAACATCTGTCAAAACTGTGGCCAGGCGAGCAATTGTAGCAGCTTTGGAGCAATGATAGCGTTGGCTGCATTTTCACAGCTCCTCTGTGTGTGCATGTAGGAATTTCTAAATATGTTGATGGCTTTTTGCATGTAAGTAGTAAAGAGCAGGAGAACAACATGGAGCAATGAATAATGTTGTGCAGTCATGCACTATTACAAAGCCACTGAAAGATTTGGCCAGTGATTAATCTTCTAAATAGTTCGTTTTCCTTGGGGGGTCTAATGAACAATTAATATTGATTCATGAAACGATTTATTTTTTCGTAAAAATGGAAGTTGTAAGGAGCAAAGCTGTTACCTATCTGCCACCAGATTGTTCCTATGAAAGCAATAAAAAATATATGCTAAAAATGAGGAAAAAAAAATATAAAGATCCATGTAAGAGTCATCAGGTCACAGAGGAATAATTGAGTAGCTCTTTTGATCTAAAATCTACGACTATGAAAAAAAGTATCTTTCTATTTCAAATTTCTAAGCAAAAGTCACACATACAGGACCTTGCTGACAGCAGTGGCCCACAGTTGCCATTAAAACCCAAATGCACTCCCTTGCTCTAGGTTTCTACTTGATGTGGGTTTGGGAGTTACCCNCTTAAACCAGCACACTACTCTTATGGAAGCATGCTAGAAAAGTGTGAGATGCCCTTTGCACTTGTCAGAGAAACTGAACTCTTCTGAAATGTACAGAATAGATGATATCTTATCTTTGATCACCTCAAAGCTTCATGAAGGAAGCAATAATATTAAACTCAATACTTTTCATCAACACACTTGGCTTTCTTACCACTTTTTATTTAGAGAACTATGATGACTACTAGGCCAAGTCACTGACACTTTATATAAAGCATGGGGCAGATCCTCCAGATAGTTCTATCAAATCCACTTAGGATTTAATTAAATCCCTTTTCAATTAACTCTCTCTCCCACCACAAGGGACTCAATTCCAGTGCCCAATGGGAGATAACTTTCAACCTAGAAATGACACAGGGAATATCCTCAGGTATATGCCAAGTGTCTGACCTCTAGATTTGTAGAACCTGATTGCTTCTTAAGGGAATGGCAGATTTTGACTGGAACTCTAGGACAAAAATCAAAAGTCAAATAATATCCCCATCAGTTTTGGACCAATGCAAACAGTAAATATACAATTTTTTTAGGGAACAAGTTTCCTATACTTGTAAGAGTTTATCATGTTCCCACAGCACAACACAAATTCTAAGCAGGAAAACTATTACTTAAGTCTTATAAAATATATGCTATGATTACTGCAAAGAATCTCTCAGAACTATGTAAAGTGGTAATTGCAGTAACACAAATTGCCATCTGGACAAAAAATAAAGTAAGAGCTTTTTTAATCACAGATGCTTTATAAGCATCATAGGGGATGGTAATTTTGTCCTGCTAGTGCATGGGCAAAAGACAAGTTAAAGAGAAAAACTTGGTGACAGAAATAACTTAGGAAAAGCAAGTTGTTGGCTGACAAAGAACTTAGTGTTCTTCAAACCCAATGTTGCCTCTTTATATACATAGGAAATTCTGTCTCACCTTTCCAAGGTTCAGTTCTAGACTCATAACAAAGCTCAAGGACAGTAGTATAGAATCATAGAATGGNTAAAAAGAACTGGGAAAGGTAAATAGAAAGAGAAGAGACGAAAAGGTGCTTTATGTGTGCAATTTGAGTTGAAATACAATGGCTTCAGCAGCAGAAGCAAAGCATAATACATCAGGGGTTTCTGGTTTTCTTTTAAACGCAGTCTAGTCCTTCATCTTCTCCTCAGCACAATAGTGGCCTTCATCAGTGTTCAGAGATAACTGTGCCTCTTTCAGATTTCAGTTCTTGAAACAAGGTCAACAAGAGTCAGGACAAGGCATTAAACTCCTTATTTAGTTTTTCTGATCAAATCTAAAGCTAAAGGTCTCCTGGTACCCACAAATTCGTGGAGACCCTTGCTGCACAGAGGGGCAGGAGGTCTTAGAGACAGAATTAGGGCAATCTGACAAAGGAAAACACTAAGGAGATCAAATGAATGTATATTAAATACACAAGTTTTGTGATAATTTTTCTTCATCAATAATTTAGCATGTTATTTCCAAACATCCAAATTTTGGTACCTGTCCTTAATATCAAAGCTTTTTTATAGTCCTTAATAGGAAGCTTTGCTATAGTAAGTCCTGCCTTCAGACTTTGTCAGCCTGAAGTCTTTCACATAAATGCAGAAAATGTCATCAGTATTTTAAACTGAAGGAAAATTAATCACCTAGAAGAGGCTTTCTAATCTACTTCAAGCTGCATGGAGTTGTGACAGTCAAGAACTAGTCTATTAACTGTGAACAGACCACAGATATAGAAGAAACCCATTACTGATAATGTCACAAAGCTTTTAGAACAGTCTTAATTATTGTAGAAGAACAGGTAACTGGCCTGACCCTTTGTACTATGTTAGTTCATGACCTTCATCCTTGAGAGCTCTAGTATTTCCTAACACTTCTTCAACAGTAACTATACTGAGCATCACCACAGCAACAAGTTAAAGACAGCAGGAGAATTGATGTTCAGAAGTACATTTAGTGACACAATGAACTGACTGTCATAAAGAAAACCAAGGGAGCAAACATAAAAGTGCAGGAACTCCTGAGCTCCCTATTTGAATGCAAAAAAAATTCTGTGAAACTTCTCTGAGAAATCTGCTAAAATAAGTAAGAAAGTAGGTACCACTATATTAGATTATCTAATCTCAAATATCTTTCTAACTTTTTAAAAAATAGTGCAAGATTAGGAGGAGTCTTCTCATTCTCCCTGGTACCATTTGAACATCAGCAGGACCAAGTGAGGTGATGAACCTGACAGTGTGGGTGCGTATCTATTCCCAGCTGGAGACATAAGAACACTCTAAACTATGGTACCACCTGAAAACCACGCAGATGTAGTCTCTATAGATTAGAGAACTAGGTAGAGGAACATATCATCTTTGCCTTACATAATGATTTACTGACCACTATCTTTGTCTTAAGCCCTTGTCTCCACATGTACATATTTAGCAGTCTTGGACATTGGCCACAAAAATTATTACAAAAGACTTAAGGACTTTTAAAGCCTTGATTATCAGTGACTGGGAAGTTTATAACCTCTCTTGAGTTTTGTTGATGGAAACACAATTAAGTACTGCCTTAGCGCACAGCTGACATTGTCAGATGTGTGGATCCTTGAGTTCTACAAACAGAAGAATGTGCCACAAATCCTTAAAAGACTTCCAATTAAACATTTTATAGTCTGCAACATTAGTCAATGCTGCTGTTCTTAACCTTCTTTGAGGAAGACTTACCAGATTTGATCTTTACTATGGGCTTTGCCTGCAGCCTGACTTGCAGCACAAAATCACTAATTACTTTAGGCCGTGCATCACCCAATGTATTTGGTGAATTAAAATCACAGCACCAACAAATTAGCGTGGAGAAAAAAAACCCAAACTAATAGTGATACTATACTATGACAAAGATGGAGACCTGGGTTCAAGCATGTAAACATCTCCTTGAAAACTGGGAATGCAAAGAGAAAAAGATAAGAAAGGAATGTGTTGAAGCAGATTGAACAGTTCAGTACTGCATAGAGTAATGTGAGTTGATTTATCTCTTCTGCGCCACCAGAGAGTAAACAACAACCATACAGGTTCTGAGCAAAATGCTCCAGTAAGTAATTACCATTTCCTGGGAATGGATTGAGCCTGGTACCCCTGAAGCAGCTGCATGAGCAATAACTAAAATAACAGTAACAGGAGTGCATGGTAAAATCCAATTGCTTACTCAGTTCCATTCTGCTTTGTTCTGCCATAAGCCCTGTTGAAAGCTACCCATAATGAAACACAAGAGACCTACATAAACCCAGGCTGAAATCATGTGAAGGAGTTAGGAAGCAGCTCACTTCAATCTAGCAATGGATAGGCATTCACTCATTCATCCTCATCTCTCTGGATTAACAGCTGTATGTTCCCAAATACGAGACATGCAGCATGTTCATGTAATTAAAGCAATGTTCTAAAGACGGCTGCAGTTTAGTGACTAAGCAATGTTATTTTAATTATGTATTCCATTGCTGCCCATTGCCAAACAGGAAGTGCATTGAATAGGAACAGAACCTCCCAGGTGCCAGGCAATACTTTTTAAAAGAGACAGGATGCAACTGCAAGGGCACAGAAATGCTGTAAATTGCTTCTCTCAGATACTGATATAATCAAGGGACAAATATTCCCTGAAATTATGTGAAGTGCAGGCAGATACCTGTGCAGTTATGGAGAGATGACTCTGTCATTCACAAATGTGAGATTTTGGAAAATGTATGAATGTATGTTCATGAAAGTCACTTTTACATGCCCAGAGGATGTGTAGGAATGGACTATGTGAATTACAGACTGAATAGGTGACCTGGAAGAATTAGACCTGGCTGTGTGCTATACAGACCCTGGCATGGGATCACTACTGTCTTCAGCAAATCTTCTTTTTTTAAGTATCTTGACTTTTTGATCCAGACCCTTCAAAGGATTGGACATTAGAAGGAAGGTCTTTACAATGATGGTAGTGAATATTGGAACGTGTTGCCTAGAGATGTGGTGGAGACATGCAAGGTCAAACTTGATGGGACCCTAAGCAACGTGGTCTAGTTAAAGATGTTCCTGCTTAATGCAGTGGGATTGGACAAGATGACCTTTGAGGATCCCTTCCAGTCCAACGCATTCTATGATTTTCTGGTAAAGGACAAGGCTTAACAACAGTAGAGCAACAGTTCTACATCTTCTCTCTTTACAATAAACCACTTGAAGTGCTGGTGAGTGGGGTATTTGCAGCTGATAATGGATCATTTTAGTCATATTTCACTGAGTAGAGTTAGGAAATTCACACTTCTGAAGGCTAGTATGGCCAAGATGCAGTTAGTCATTTAAAAACTTTGTAGACCTAAATGTCAACAAAAGGAGTCAATAAACTGAACAACTCTGGGAAAAAATAATAGACTTCTGGAAATATGGATAAGATGTATGCAAGAGGTTTATACATGCAAAGTGGTCAACTAACACAGTACCAAGTAAGATAATGCCTCAAGGACATATAGATGTAAAAGAACCCATTAAAAAGAAAAGAAAAAAAAAAAACACAAAAAAAAACCCTCAAAAACATTTAAATTTGGTATTATCTTGTTTGGAGGTAGTGAAGCATATAGAACAAAGAAACTTTCATCTGTTTTAGGAATTGATGTGTAAGCCTGTGCTGGAAAACAGACATTTCAAAAGGAAAGTCAATCACTCCTTTATGAGAATAAGCCATAGAAAGGAATAGATTCTCTGAAATTTTCAGCCCACCTTCTTCTCATCAACTCCCTTCACAGAGGAGATTTTGCTTCTCCAAAGAATGACCCTGCCACTTTCCTGGGCAGCTTGTTCCAGTGCCTCACAGTGCCCCTTTCAGTGAAGAATTTTTTTCCAGTACCTAATCTAAACCTTCTCTGGTACAACTCGAGTCCTTTTCTCTTGTTCTATCACCTGTTACTTGGCAATAGAGATTGATACCTACCTTACAACAGCCTCATTTCAGGTTGTTGTAGAGAGCAATAAAATCTCACCTCAGCCTCCTTTTTTCCAGGCTAAACAACCCCAGTACCTTCAACTGCTCCTTATAAGACTTGTGGTTTGGCTACTTGTCTCTAGACATGCTCCGGCACTTGAAAATCCTTCTGGTAGTGAGGGTCTCAAAACTGAACGCGGTATTTGAGATGCAACCTATCAGTGCTGAGTACAGGGAACCATCCCCTCTCCAGTCCTACTGACCACACTATTTCTACCACAAGCCAGGACACTGATGGCCTTCTCAGCCATCTGGGCACAATATCAGCACCTTTTCTTTTAAATAACTTCTCTTTTCTTCATTTTTGAAGAAGAAATGCTCAGTCAGCATAGTTGTTCCATTCATGTCTATTGCTCTAATTCAGCAATTTGCACTCAGTAAGTGTTCCTGTGTCAGGCAAGCTTCAGCGAGAGAGTCAGACTGATTTGTCTTTGCAATCAGATTTGTCTAGTTTCTTCCAGACTGCCCAGGACATCTGTTATCCTGCATCTGTAGTTCTCCAACACAGAAGCACCTGCACTTTTATGGAGACAAAGACAATGTACAGATAGTGTTAGTTTGCAGTTCCAAGCCACAGTTTCCTAATAAAAGCATTTAGTGCAAAGCCCACTCACACTAGAGTGCATTCCCAGGCCTGAGAGACCTATGAGGTAGTTTCAAAATCAGGATCCAAGATTCTCTGCAGTGATGAGTGTTTGTTACTTAGTTGCTCCTTGCACAAAAGACCACTTGTAAAGTCCAGTTCCAGCTTGGATCTTGCTTTCTATATAGCTTTGAGAACTCCGTTTTCATCATTTTAGATGGACCTAACTGTGGGTCTAAAACACTGCTAAAAAGGAGGCTAATGACCCTCAGAATGACTCAGAGTCTTATGATGCCTGAGACTATCTGACCAGGAATGAGCAATGTCTTAGGTATTTCATGACAGAATTACACAATGTCATGATGTTTACTTATGCTGACACTTCCTTTGTTTGCTATTAAAAAAGAAATAAAAACCATTACTTCTTTTTGAAAAATGAGCATCATGTCTAGCAGGCAACTCCCACACTAATGCCTACAACAGAAGACAATATTTGTAAAATAAATATACAAAGCCTTAGCTGCTTTCAAAGATTAAAGTAATCTAATTACTGTCACTGACTTTTTTTTTCCCCTGGAGTCTGAGATAACTTCGGCCTTAGCCTGTAGTCTAGCAGAGCCATGTAACTTCAAGAACTCAGTACTGCCAGCAAATCATATCCAAAAAGAATTTCAATTACTTCAATCTAAGTTTAGGGAAAAAAAAAAAAAAAGTCTTTCTTCAGTATGTCTACTTCTGTTGCACTCAGAAATTATTCAGAGTTCTTTCTGCAAAGCTGTCCTTATTTTTTTCCCATAGAAATGACCACAGGCTTCCAGTCTGCAAAATTCACAGATTTTGGAGGAACTCTCAGATGTTCACATTTTCCTTAAGGAAATTCCTTGCTTTCTTAGTGCCACAGACCCTTCCTGGCATAAAGATATGCTGGCAAAGTCTTCCCTTCCTCCTTAGAACTGCACATCCCTTAGAGAGAATTTCAATGACAAAGGAAGGCAACTCCAGAATTTCTCCCACCTCATGAATATCCAAAGCATAAATAGAAGAGTAGTCCTGGTTCCACAGATTTCCCACATATGAAAAAGTCACCCAGAAAGAGAAGGAAAACCTCAGGCACAGTGCTTTAAATGAATGTCACACTGTGTTGTTGTAAATAGATACACAGTTAAGTAGCACAAGCAAACCATCATGACATAAAATAATATCTGCTATGGCATTTGCATAAAGCTGGTATGAAAGAAGGACTTTTCTTCCACTAACAGTAAAACACTACTGTGGTAAGCCTGAGACTCCAAAACAATACTTGGGCCTCAAATGTATGCAAAGTTCCTGCATGAATGGAAGATGCAAGATTCGGTTACGTCCCTTTATAAGAAAATGCTGTCAGGCTTTTCATTTTGTGGTAGCACTACCAAGTAGTAATGTTAACATTTGGTGATGCTATCATCAGGACAAGTGATAAAATGATTTTTTCAGCCCTTGTTCTTTCACTTCTGAAGCATATGACCTGCTCTAACCAACATTCTTTTACTTCAAGGAAACTGAAGGCTTTTTTGGACTTTTAGTTTTCCTTTACTGAACCTCACAATTTCAGGTTTATGCACACCTTAGCTTTGGGTGCTTAATTGTTAAGGACTGGAAAGCCAGAAATGCTAAAGACTTCAGCACGTGTGATATGACTGCACATAACAACCAAACCCAAGGTTCCCCAAGCTAGCTGGTGTCAGACCACAAGTAGGCACAGTTTGGGAAAATGACCTCTCAGCATAAAGCAACAAGACCATTGATTACTTCCTCACAGGGCTGGCATGGCTGAAATAGAAAAGACATAAACCAAATGTCCATAACAGAGTTGATGTACTACTTTATTTATCCCACCACAGGAAATCATTAACCTGCATTTTGTTTAGATTGCTGTTGACCAGTATCATTTACAACAGCCGTGTGCCTAGGGAGCTGAGAAAGTTGTTTCTGTTTTCTGAAAGTATACAGAGAATTTTATTAGTCACAAAGGACTTAGAAGATACCATATTTAACATGACTCTTTGTATTTTGAATAACTAATCATTAATTTTTCCCATTTACAACTTTTTAAAGGGAGTTGAAGGCACAAGTTCTGATTTTACATACTACCCTGAATCTCACAAATGCCAGTAGCTCCATCCCTTTCCTTAGAGTAGCTCCAGATCATCATATAAATATTAAAAATAAAGAAATAAAATCTTTCTTTCTTTCATTTATTTTTCCTAGGAAATTTATCCAAAGTGTGGTCAGATGTTTGCTATTGACATCCCTGCTAAGCACTAACATCTGATATACTGTGATGCTAATGAACAATCTGAAAATATGAATTACAGCAAAGTACACACTCTTACAATAATGAATCAAACTGGTCATAGGAAGCCTTGTTATCAGGTCTCCCTTTTAGAGCTGACGTTCACACTAATATTGCAGTAGGCACTACTGCTGCTAATTCAGCAAATTGTGGTGCTTCTTTCTTATATATTTCGGCTCAGCTAAATGTTTAGGTGAAAAATAACTCTTTTTCACTTTCCTAATATTGTGAAAAGACTGTTTCTGAGGAACTTTTACACTCTTGGAATCTGTTACTGAGGGTTTTTTTGTTGGTTGGTTGGGTTTTTGTGCATTTTTTTTTTTGTTTGGTTGGTTTGTTTGTTTTGTTTTGTTTTTTGAGGTTAGTGCAGTGAACCTTTACTAACTCTTCACACTTTGGTTTACTAGCCTTCATTCAAGTGAGTAAAATTTAGTATATGCATTGTTTCAGTGTCATCTTCTGCAGGTAAATACTTTTCCCATAAAAACTGAGAGTTGTTCCCAGAAAAGTTAAAAAAAAAAAAAAAAAAAGTAAAATACGAAAGAGATAGTAAAAAAAACAATGATTTTCAGGTAAGATTGAAGAACAGGAAATGTGGTCACAACTGTGCTGCTGTAAGACAAGAAGGAAAACCAGTTTGGATTTGGGATGCTCAGACTATTGAGCTTCTGAAGACACAGCTATGTGGGCCTTTTCTACTCTCACATTCTAGGAATCAAAACTTCCAAAGAGTTTATTGGAATTCTCTGAGCTGAGGAAAGGTCCACTATAGGTTACAAACTTCCACTCCAAAAGACACTCTGCCCTTAGGACTACAGGATAACTGATGGTGTTGACTTTTATCTCATCTTAGCTGTAACCCAGTGTTAACCCCTGAAATTTCAGTTCTGGTTGACTTTTCACTCATGGTACTGTAATCACAAGGAGTCTTGATCATGACACTGAAAGAATTGCCTGCTCTGTATTTTTGCAGCGGTTTCTCTGCTGCACTTACAAGAGATGACATGAAGAAAAATTGCAAGAAAACACATTTCTGCTTCCTAGCAGGTAGCAGAGGCAATTCCACATAAGCAACATACACTTTGAGCAATGGAGATGTGGACCTGACAATGGAAGGGGAAGGGAGCTGGGAGGCACTGATTTTTTGTAATAGATTCAGATGGGACAAGGACTGAGAGTTGAAGGAGTTAATACCAGTAAAATAACCACCAAGCACAGTATTATTGCTCCTTAGAGGAGATGACAGTTTTGAAAGGATAGCAAACATATCTGCTCAGTTACTAGAAAAGGTGGAACACAGAAAGATTAAAACTGTTTAGCTTTATATTGATAGCACCCTGAGTAGGTGGGGTTTTTAGACTGACTTCACTCTGACTTTACTAATTACAATATATAACTAATATATGACTTTTCTCTTCTCAAAGGGCAAAGTAAAATCCGAAATGTACACTGCTCTGGATGACTATATAGCAGCATAAAAAATACTTGAACAAACAAACAAAAAAAAGAAGCTATAGATTAGGTAAACTGGAATGTCAAAGGGCCTGAAAAGAGCAGTATCCAGCTGACTACACTGTGGAGCCAATTTGTGTTCCGCTTCCTCAGCAGGCATGACAAACCTGATTCATTCAAAATTCATCAGAATGGATCCATGTATGCTATTTGTGTGATATACATACAACACATCTGGTTCTCCCAGAGCTGTTTGACTCACTACACATGTCCATTCAGTCATTTAGATTTCCCAGACAAAAATACATCATTTTGTACATAAGTGAATTATTTAATTAGCACGCCACCGGGAAGTAACTGCGTTTGCCGCAGTGGAAAATTTGTGCAACGGAGTTCCTGCCTCCCACACTCCTTAATTCCTTAAGATTGACAAGGTAAATCCCACAAGATCTTTTTCTTTCATTTTCTTCATCTTCTTAACAAGAGTTGGCTAAGAAGGAAAGGAAATTTGTGTACTCCAAAATAAAAGAGAATCATTTCATTAGTGGTTGAGAGTATCGCTAATGACAGTCAATCTCTGATGCCAATAGAAAATATTGCAGTACATGCTGAAATACATATATTAAATATATGCATGAGGTGTTAAGAAGGCTCTTCTCTGAAAAACTTCCATTTTCCAATTAAGAAGAAAATTTAATTTCATGCGCAAAGTCTATGGGTGTCTCTTTTTTTCTCTTCTGGCTTTGACATCATCCTGCAGCTCTAGTTATTACTGTGTAATTGTCTTGAAATGTAGTTATTGTTAGGAATCGTTGCAGATGTTCCCCCTGTAATTCAAACTAAATGAATATAGAATTAAATTACCACTGCAAAGCTTTACCAGTGCAAACTGTAGTAAAAATGGTGAATTATTCTCTCTCTTTAGAGGAAACCATCCAAAAATGTAATTGGAACTTAAGTAAGCAGTATTTCTTACTCAGGAATCTAGAAAGATTCAACATGTGATGTTAGAGTTAGTGTTGAACAGTTTAATACGTTGTTCCCCACTCCAGAGATGTAACTGTGAAGTACTGTCGCTCTGTGACTCTAATTAAGGACAAGTCCATAAAAATACACTAGCAGCTGCCTTAACTTTCATTTATACCTAGAATACTACCATGGACTAGAGGAGTTTCTAGCTGTTTTGTATTGTTCCATGCTTTCTAGGATTTTTCCTTCTTTTGGGCAAGTTTAAAATGAGCTAAAGACCCTGATCATTGTCAGTACTTTCCCCAGCCATCAAACAACAAGGCAACAATGATATTGAAGAGCTGGTGTCGATCCCCAGACCTCAAATCAGACCAGCCACACAGTTGGATAGATGTGTATTAGTATGCAAGTTATGCCTAATAACATTGCAGAGATCAGCATTCCATGTTACATTTCAAAGCTGGTGTTCCTTTAGCACCAATCGTGAGTGACATGTGCATTAAACAACTGTTCAAAAGGCAACACAGAAATTAAAAGAGCAATTTATAGCCTTAAAGGAGGTATGCACCCAAAGCTAGGGATTCAGTAGAGAAGCTGCATCTGTCAACAGCTTTCATACACATGTATGGGGATAACACTGCTCAAAACGAATTACTAAAGACAAAATTTTTAGGGCACCTGCATGGAAAGATCAGCCTGTGAATGTCTCTGCCTTTTTAGCATCATTTTATTTCTCTTCACAGAACAGACAGAGGTGGCTAAAGACCATTCCACTCTTGATTTTCTGAAAATCAAATGTCATTAATGTTTTGGGCAACTTTGGACTCTGAGTGGGTCCAATATTTGGAACATTATAAACCATGCTAGGACTGGTACTTTCAAATAAGTCTTGATTTCATGAACACAGCTAATGTAATCAGTAAAATCTGGATTTTTTTTTTCCAACATACTCCTGGTATTCATGTAGAAGTCAGCAATAGCTGCAATAGTTCTCCAGGCTCCTACTCAAGTCAGTAATAAAAATTCCATCAGCTCTTCAATGTGGAGGTTTTAATGGAACTGAATATGACTGGGGTTTTGGGTTGTTGTTCAGTGGTTGTTGTTAAATACACATCACTCATGACAGATTTGAAGTGAAATTTGGATTCTACATTAGTTGCTAACTCCTTTTAGAAGAGAGTGATATCTGAACCTGCATTTGGACTCAAAACAGAAACTAATAATCTTCTGTCTCCAAATCAAGTTCACCAAACATTATAGGAGATCCACTACAAGTAAAATGCTTGAACCATAAACTTGCACAGGCTGCTTACTTGAGTAAAAGTGAAGTAACCACTGAGTTTGTCTCAAATTAAATCATTAATTCCACCAGATTGGAATAATTTCATTGGCTCAGTCAGTCTTCAGGGACAGAGATTATACATTCAGAGCACTGAGGCTTCATGATCCACTTCTCAAGTCCTTTGCCTCAAACCACATGACATATGCAGAATGGTGACTTCCAAAGCTGCCCTAGAGGACCTAACCTGGTCTTTAAGATCTCAGCCTTGTGCTTCCTTGTCTCTTATGAAATCCAGAAAACTCCCTTCTGAAGACCACACCATGCCATTGCTCAAAACTTCAAGGTAGATATTAAAGCTAACTGCTGATATTCTCTGAGATAAATTGATTTATCTGAATGAATAGGTTTATAAGTAAAAATGTAGTAAGTAATAAATAAGTTAATAGGTTGCAATAGGGAAATATCATTCTCTTTTTACTAAATTTTACTGATGTAAGTTTAACTAATTTAGCTGTTATTGAAAAAAAAAAAATTAACTGGTCCTGATCATCCCACTGATTTAAAACATTATAGAATCACAGAATTGCTTCAATTGGGAAAGACCTCTAAGATCATTAAGTCCAAACAACACTTCTTTTAGGAAGTCCTCAAGAAATTGTTTGAGGTGAGACAAACTAATGATAAGCACGACTTCAGCTCAAGGGTATTAAATGCATGAATGTGTAAAGCACTTTTGGTACTCAATGTTTAAGGCATGCAATTGGATATCTGCTTGAGTCAGAGCCCAAATAAATGTAATTTCAACTTATCTTTGTCTAATACATCAGATTAACGTTGCTAGACTGCCAAGAGCATTGTTTGTGCTAAACAAATAGCGCTAAGACAGATCGGTACAAATTTTTACTGTGATGTTTTGCACTTAGAATATCATCTGTCAATAGATTGCTCTCAAAGCACTTTACAGACATTAACTAATTAGGCCTAATGACACTTCTCTGGAAGTAGTGAAGTGTAATTAATTCCCTTTTGTGAAAAGGAAATTTAAGGCACAGAAAGATCAAATGATTTTTCCAAGGTCATGAAGGATGTTACAGAAGATGTGGGAAGAGAAGCCAAATAGTCCAATTCTCTGAGACTGTGCTTTAGGCACAGAAACAGAACTATCAGCTGTGGGAGGAGGACAACTCTTCCTTTCTTTGTTATTACAGGAGTACAGGAAATAAATTGCTGCACAGACACGCTTTGATTAATTCCACACTAATGGCCTGCAAAGGGTGTCTGTAATAGTCCATTAGGAAGGAAGTTATCTGCCTCCTCTAAGTTGTGCATGTAAACAACAGTGAAGAAACCCTGTCTTTCCAACCTATCACTCAGCTGAGGACAAAATATTGCTCATGTTATCCTTTCTTTTTAACATATATAGCACCGTTCGCTTTTTATTGTAGAGTTGTGGTTTTAATCCTGCGCATTTGTATTCCTCAGAGTTAAATCTTACAGTGACAAGAAAAAGGCCACAGAATTTCAATTTACGTGTGAGAAGTTATCTCAATGACTTTCACAGATATGCACAAAAGCTTAGCTTTTACTCTAAACTTTGAGGAATATTTTTTTTTTTTCCCCATGACCTAAGCTTTAAAGTAAGAACCAGCATTGGTTAACAGTAAGAAGGGGCAGATAGCTCTCCTCTACAGGCAATGCAGTGCTGGGGAAGGGGAAGAGGGGGAGAATATTAACTAAATGTTCTGTTTTAGAAGCAAGCTTCCCCTTCTCTAACTGAAGTATATTGTGAATAAAATAAGTATATGTGGCCAGACTTTCAAAGGTATCTAATTGTATGTTTGCAAGGTCCCATACAAGTGAGGGCACCTGAGTCCTTCCGGATGGAGAACAAAGACAGAGAATGGAGAGTTCTATAAAGGTGTGTCCTTTGATTTCACACAAACTCTCTTTACATAGCACTTTTTTAACTGTCTTTGTGTCTTGAGATTTTGGCTGTTTCAACCCATTCTTAGTAAAAATGATAGAATGAAATGGGAAAAAACCCAAAAACTCAGAGTTGCTGAGCAGGAAATCCTCTGTCTGACATTAGCTGTTCAATTCAAAGGTTAGGAAAAGGAGAACTTAATCTGTGAAACTTTGGTGGTTGGTATTGATTAACTGTAAGTTTGGTGGTTGGGTTTTGTTGGGTTTTTTTTGCATACTTTTTAGCTTATTTCTGGTGTTAGCTGGCTTGCTGGATTGAATTTTCTTGCAGTTCATGCTAAAGGGAAACCAGTAGTACCACTGGAATCTAAAGCTGGGCTTCCTATGGGAGAATCTGTAGGAATCTTTGTGCTAAAACAGATAAATAAGACATCCTCTTTTCTGCTCAATTGACTGGAGTTTGGACCCATTTTGCACTGATAAATCACTGATCAAAATGTCTAACAGTGAACAAAAAGAGCAACATCCAGGACGTGTTGAGAGTAAGATAAAAATATTAATCAATACACTGCAGATATATGAATTTATTTATTTTTTTTAAAACAGCCATAAATTTTTGTTGCATTCACTATGATGAATTTAGCAGCTGAACCAGGCAAAAAAAACAGTATAAGAACCAAAAGGCGGTTTGTAAAAGGTTTCCCATCTGGATAGAAAATTCTTCTCTTTTTCTGTAAAATAAGAGTTTATTTTATGAGTTTATAAATTGCAGCTCTTAAACTCTTCATTCAGAAATCGACTATAACCTAACTGCAGGTTTTTTGAAGACTACAAAGAAATGCTTCACTTTAAATGGTTGCCACTGACTTTCTCTCACACTGACTTCTGACAATTGTTTTCTACTGATACTGTAACTATTAGCAGTGTGACAGCACTTGAAACTTGAGATCAAGGTACATTACATTTGCTGCTGCTGCTGTAAAGCTTTGCTGTCCTCAGTTTGAACCTAGGTGAGTGAAAATGACTATTTCAGAAAACTAGAGATAAAATCTGCAGGATTCCAGATATCCAGCAAGGCTATTACAGCCTGATATTTTAGTATCTAATTCCAAGGGCATCCAGAAACAGGCAGGACTCGGAATGACTCCCAGCTGGTGGTGCTTCTAAAGCAAACCAGACGTTGTCTTAACTTGGTTCCAAGTTTACAGATGTGATTGTGTACTGATGGCCATGTGGCTTCTTAAAGCAGAGCATTTAAATAACAAGCATTTAGCATGTACCTTAAGGTTATGATGCTAATTCTTTTTCTCTCTCTTTGCATCAGAACTGTCATATCCTGATCCAAATAATGATGTTTGCCTATTCATTCACATACCCCATGTATCAAAACATCAGTGATTTCTTTGCCTAGTCATACTATGGTTTCAATTTCTCCTACGATCCAGTACGTCCCATGCTTACTTTTTTTTTTCTCAGCTTGGACCTTGAATCTGTAACTGGACCCTCCCCCAAGGGTGAGAGAGCACCAGTGAGGATCCCCTCCTAGTCCTCTATTCCGACTCCCTACATGATCAGAGCTGTCCTAATTGAGGCCAGCAGTCTTACTTCCCTGGTCACGGAATCACAGAATGTCAGGGGCTGGAAGAGACCTCAAAAGATCATCCAGTCCAACCCCCTTGCCAGAGTAGGATCACCTATACCAGATCACACAAGGATGCATTCAGGTGGGTTTTGAATATCTCCAAAGACAGAGACTCCACAACCCCCTGGGCAGCCTGTTCCAGTGCTCTGTCACCCTCACAGCGAAAAAAAAAATCCTCCTTGTGTTTACATGAAACTTCTTATGCCTTTGGTCATTGCCGAAGCCATAACCTTCAGTGTTAGAAACCATGGTGCACTACTGCTGCACATACAACAGGTCCTTTGGCAGTCCCACCTGACACGAAGCAGGACAGCCTGTCTATTTAAAACCAAGAAGGACAAGGAAAAGTAGTTCGCTCATCATTCAGAAGGTCCTGGAAGGTCTAAGGAGGTGTGAGAAAAATTCCCTTCAGCTGTTTCCTGGAGGTAGTCATCCCTCTGCTCTGCACACTGTGTATTGGGAAAAAACCCACTCTCTTGCACAGAGAAGAGGAAATCACAGCCTCCAGTCCAGTGGTCAGAATCATCTGCCAGGTTTCTGCTTGCAGATATTTCAGTGGAGGACTAAACTTCTTTGTCTCTGGAAGACTGGGTTGTTTTTTTTTTTTTTCATTATACTTGTATTAGTCCACCACATATTCCAGACTGCATGAACAGTTTGTATAAAATCCACAGAGACCAATCTGTATCAGCTCAGAAATGCACCACGTGAAAGCAAAAGCTTAAAATGGAGACAGTTTGTCAGCAGCCTCTTCTCTTCCTCTCACTAATAATAGGATAGCATTGTAGTACTCAGCATAAACTCTTGCAATGACATTACTGGGATTGCTGTAGAGGCATAATATATCCTGAGGTATATTTATTATAACACTGAAATTTCTGATACCTATAAATTTGTCTGTCAAACTTTTCATGATGAACCTATTTTTCTCCCAGCATATGAGAGGAAACCAGTAATTTATTGATTTATGTTTGTGTTTCTACACCTCAGAAACAGATTAAAATTCACTCTAACGCTGTAGGATTTGAATTAATGCTCAAGCCTTGAATTTACCTTTCCCATGTGTACAATAGGAATATTTCTCTGTGATATATTTAACATCCATCTTTCAGAAATGCTACTCTAAAAATATACAACAATTTGGGAGGGGAAAAAAAAAAAAGAAAAAAACAAAGAAACCAAAAAAAAAAAAAGAAAAAAAAAAAGAAAAGAAAACCCAACAACATGAGAGCCTCCGAACTGTATTTTGATTAGAGGATTATGCCAAAACACATAATGTCATATCACTAACACAGCTGCACTAAAACCAAAAAATAACAAAAAAAACCAAACAAAAAAAAAGCCCCCACACAAAAAAACCCATTTAATAAACAGATTAACAGCAAAACCAGATAAAAAAAAAATACTTCATGGGCCTCTATTGCTGTGCCTGAGTTGGATGACATTCAGAAATCACCCTCGCTAAATGATTATTACAAAAATCTTTTTTGTTAGTAAAGAATTATATTTAAATCAATTTTCTAGGAATCCAGGGGCCATGCCAAAATGGTGATTGAAGCATTTTCATTTATTTATTTATTTATTTAATAAAGTTCAATTTAGACATTTCAAATAACCAATACCTCTCTGTGGTGATGGGATATGCCTCAACTGATTTCGACTTCTTCAAATTGAGTCTGACTCAGTATCAGTTCTGGCACCACCAGACTGTCATTTACCTGCCTTTTTTTAGACAAGAACCTTGGGGTGGGCTGATTTCCCTCTGAGACCTATAAAGAGAGAACCTGGCAAGCTAGTTTAGACCAGTTTATGCCCATGCTTAAATCAGATAGGACAAAGGGAGATTAATTGCATCTAGAGGCCTGTATGGAAATACTGACAGGAGCTTTGCCAGTAACTTCTAGGGGAGCCTGATCATCTTAGTGTGCTGTGACCAAATCCATGAACTTGTGGGAAAGAAGACTAATCTAAACTTGAGATATGTTTTTCATTATGTGGCAAAATTCCTCTAGTTCTTAAAGTGACAACTGCTACCAGAAGTGATTTTCAGCTTTCAAATTGTATCTGGCACCATCCTCACCCAGATTTCAGCTAATTATATAGTGGAGGTTTAAAGGTAGCTTTTAATTCCATAATGGACTTGCTACAAGTCTTTTTTTTTCTATGAAAAGTGCTGAATATAGACCACATGCCACTTTTCCAGAGAGATGAGTGTAGGGGGGACTATAGGTGTCACAAAGCATCTTAGTTTTACCCAGAGTAATGACTAGCCAAATTCAATTTATCTGCAATAAGATTATTTTCAGAAGTGCCAATAAATTTAGAGGGAAGAATCTTCCTTTGGAAGGAAGGTGCACACCCAGATATATCCATATGCATACATATAGCTGTGCCTACTCCTAGGAAAGTATGCATTAAGCTACACAAACACAGTCAAAACACTGTATACTTTTCTAGATGAGCAGCTGGACATGCTGGGCAAGATGTCCTCAAGTAGTTGAGTTTCATGAAGCACACTTAACCTACCACATGTAGAAAAACCATCCAGAGAAACCATGATCTTTTGTTCATCAGCTGTGTCTCAAGACCAGTTCTTAGCCTTTGTCTTCTGCCCCTATCAGGTCCATAGTCCAATTGCTTTCTCAGTTACCCACTTCTGTGTTCTCATTTTTATGCCTATTCCAGCTTTACCTAGCTCTTAGAGTTACATTTCTTCAAGGACTGATAACTCGTTCTCAGGTTGCATCCATATTTCCATTTCCTTGTGTTGCTTTCTGAAGGCTGCGAAGGCTACACTCCACAGGACAGCAGAGAACACCTGGTTCCAGACTCCACACAACCAGCTCATGCAAGCTCAGCCTGATGGCATGTCTAACTAGTTACACCCTGCTGACACATCAGTTGTGAGCACCAACTATCTCTGGATAGTTGCAGCAAGGACGCTTCTCTTAGTCCTTCAAAGTCTCTACAACACAACCTACATTTTAAAAAAAAGCAAAAAGGAGCAAGAAAGCATGCAGCTAAGGAGAGCTATTTGGCTATAACTGTACTGCATTTTTGTCAGTCCTTGCTCCTTTAGGAATGCTATACTTGGTTTGTGCACACTAGAGTAAGGGTCTTTATCTACATTATTGCCACATCAGATTAATGCCTGTTTGCCCTTCTTCATGTCGTCTGAATGTGGGGCTCCCTAAAAACCTCTTGCTGTCACTGTCGCCTTTCACAGAGCTTGTTTTGGGATCATCCACTCTGCTATCCCAGTTAGATATTTTCTCAAACAGGACTGAAGTGAGTCAGTGTTGGCTTGGAAACTTAGAAGTTTCTGTAATAAAGCTCAGCGTTTTAATTACAGCTGTCTGAGGCAGTTCCTGAGCCAGAGTTTCACCTTCTCACACAATGAGGGGTGGAGAAAGTTTTTAGAGTGGAAGTCATGAACCTCTCCCTTTGACTATCACGGTCTGAGTGACGCTCAGTAGTGTCTGTGAGTCACTCTAATATTATAAATCAGTGGGCTGTCATGACATTTTCAGATGCCTGCTGTCAGTGACAGAGGAGAAATCTGTATCCTGCACACAAGCCAGGAAAATAATACAGGAAATGAATGCTACATTTGTGGAGAGTAGAAAACGTTGTAGAGTCAAATTTTTCCTTTCCAGCAAATCTTTAATTAACATTTATGCATCAGCAATTAGCACACACATCCAAGCTATTCGCACTCTTTTTTAATCTTTTCAGTGCAGGTGCACCAAATCAGCCCAGTCCCTCTTTCCAGCTCTGAGCCTATTACACAGAACATGCAATTCCCTTAGGCAGCTACTGGGAACCAAGGACACTGGCCTCATATTAAGGTGCTCATTAAAAAAAGAATACCCTAGGAATAAATGGATGTTATCAGAGTTGGGAGCTTCCTTTAGGGAAACCTCATTATAATGACACTATATGTACCTAAACTTATTAAAAATGTGTGGACACAGGCACAGACAGGAAAATTCCTTGAGCAGAACCTTCAGGTAGTCAATGGAGTACCTTCCAAACCACATATTTAGGACTCATGGGCACAACAGAGTGCAGGAAATTTACCAGTGTTTCATTATTATCTGATGGAAAGGCATGTCAGAACACAAACCCAAATAATTTCAGCTCCTTCATTTGCATAATGTGGTCAATTTGGAAATAGTTTCTTTCGTTCATCTATAATTTTGTAGAGGAGGTTATGAAATATAATTTGGAACACTAAATTAATCTAGAATTTATAATTGTATCAAAATTAAATCTCCCACTGTATATGGAGAAGCTGGACCTATAGCTAAGAGAAATTTTAAGCCATAAAGCCCTTACAAGTATGGACAGAATCTGGTGCAAGAAAAGTCCTCCTGCAAATTCACAAAGTCCACAGATTTTTCCATATATCATCACCGTCAAGAGCTCTGCTGCAGTTCAAGGCTCAGCAAGAAGACATATGATATGGATTTTTTACTCCAATCAGAATTAGTAAGATGAAATGTTCCTTGACCCACAGGTTCCATGCAGTGGTCTCCCTTGTCTGGAGCTTGGGAAGCACAATGCTGTCACATCTACTGAAGTCAGTGGGAGGTTTCACCCTAACATCACTTTTAAATATTTTGAGCCTACTACCACTGATTCAGAGCCACAAAGATGATGAAGTTTCATGGCCTAAACTAGGTCATCAGGTCTGCAAACATTAAATGTGCTTGGAACATGTTTGTATCTTTGGCAGATACAACACATACAGCAAACACAGGTGCCAGCAAATACAGTATTTATGTAAAGAGATGACTCATTGTATACCTGAGAGGCTTATAGGTGGATTTGAACTTTGTATTTAATCTTAAAATTCTTCTGTGCAGCTCTTGCCATTAATAGTCATTATTAACATCAGTAGGGGGTCTCTCCAGCGACATGGCACTAAATTTGCTGCTTCTGACAGAGCAGAGACAAGCATTTAATGCAGTTACTGTTTCAGGAAACTACACTGCCACTTTTGAGCAGGGTTTTGCTTTGTTTGGTTTTGCTTTGCTTCATATCTTTACCCCCTGCTGCATCCCTTAGTTTGTTTTTCTTTACCCTTTCCTTATTTTAGTTTAATTAAGTGAATTGAAGAGAACAAACAAAGCCTCAGACACTTCTAAATTCCCAGCTACCACAATACTGAGCATTTCACGTCCACGGAAATTGCTTTTTGCATCTTTAATTTGCAGGCTGTGTGTAACAGGAGTGTAAGCAGGGTCTGTCCCACAGGACTAGACTGATGAAACGTGTGATGCAGCAACAGTGGAAAAACAAAGCAATGAAAGAACAGATAGAGGGAGGATATTATTTAGGAATAGCTAAATGTCATGTAGCAGGGAACACTATTCTGATCCCATCTGAGTTGACAGGAGGATATTGACAGGCTTGAGAAATGGGCCAGCGTCAACTGCATGAGGTTCAACAAGTCCAAGTGCAAGGTCCTGCAGCTAGGTCAGGCCAGTCCCAGGCACAAATACAGGCTGGGTGCAGAATGGGTTGAGAATAGCTGTGATGAAGGAGGCTTGGGGGTGTTGATTGATGAGAAGCTCAACGTGAACTGGCAGCGTGCCCATGCAGCCCAGAAGGCAAATTGTACCCTGTGCTGGATAAAAAGGAGTGTGGCCAGCAGGTCAAGAGAGGTGATTCTGCCCCNGGGGGAGGGGTGTGTGTGTGGGAAATGTATAAATGTGATACCTGAATTTTCAATGCACTGGGAAAATCATTAAGATAAATAAAAGGAGCCAAGCATGTCCAGTTACCAATTAGCCACTTTCAGTGTTTCTGTAACAGTCATCACAAAACCCAAGCCAGTCTTTTACTACTAAGTAACAGACTAGACATCCCTGGATACCATATGATCATTGTAACGGTGACTAACCATAGGACATTATTAAAATTTTCCATATATGGATCAGAAAAGCCCCAAAAACATTTCAGTCTTTAAGTATACAAAGGAGTATGACAATGGTTAGAGGAAACAAGAAGCTGGAGGTTTGTTCAACGGACTAAGGGTGAACAAAGTCATGTATCTGTGCCCACAAGGAACATTTGAATCCATATTTGTATAATCAGACAATCCAGTAAGATGCAAACTTAAAAATCATACCTGCAGAGTTTGGCAATCTGAAAGAGAAGAACAAAACACGATAAGGGATGTCGATATAACATTTGAGAATGTATTCCTGATGTTTCAGTAAACTCTTATTAGGGACTATGAACCTATTTGCTGGTATCTGAGGTCTGATTCTGAGACCATTATTGTGTTTTCAAAATGTGATGCTGTTTTCAGCAGTCATTGAAAAAAACCATAAACAACCTTGGTTTTTCCTTATATCCTTTGACATTGTCTTCTCATCCTCAGTTATGAAAACTTTGAGCTGTTACATTTTGGAAGGCAAGATATTTTAATCATATCTCCTCAGAACTCCTACTGACAATCCCTTCCTCACATTTATTAACACATTATTTTGAGATCAGTCAGTTCTGCATCTGCTTGGTTTCTAAGACAATATACAGAGCATCCGATCATTAAATCCCAGGAGTCATATCCGCATTTAGAAGCTGATACTACCACTGCAAAGATCCTATTGTGAGACCTTTATTTCTTCCAAGATTGATTATGGAAATTTTTATTACATGGATTTCCTGAAGCTGCCTGGCTCAATTTATAGTCCCTGATGTTTCCATTCTGCTTGTCCTTAAGGCTGCAACACGTTCCTGCCTTGCTAGGGATTTCTGTTTTATGAAGAGGATGCACTGGTGGTATGTGAAAACCATACTGGCTTTCCTAGGTTTCCATGTTATTTTCTAATCTCTTACTGTTTTCCAGATCCTGTTCTGGCATTCTTGTGCCCAGATGCCATTCTGTCTCATGGCACTACCTTTCTTTGTCTCACTCAAGCACAGAAAATTCTTTTTGATGCCACCAGGTTCTTAACACCACACTATTAGCACTTCAGCTTCAAAGACTCCCCTGAATACATCAGCCTTAATGCTCATGAAGGTCTAGCAAATACTGCTTGGAGACTCCAAAGCTAGTCTGAAATGTGACCTGGTGCCTTTTATAAGTCTACATTAAAAAGGAGTCCAGTCCAACAGAAGTAGATTTGTTTGACAAAACAGCTGCGTTGAGGATCCTTTCTGGGAGAACTGAGACCTTCCTTCAAGGCAATGGGATGACTCTCTTGGAAGTGGCTGAACTGTTTTCAGCTAGCAACAGTTTTGGCCACTAACAATCATTCACAGCAAACTCTTGTCCCTGGAAACTCTTCCTGATTATCCATGTTGCCAGGTGTGTTCTCTGAGAGACTTCCATCTCTGCAGATCTTGCCATGTTTTTCTTGGCTTTTACTAGGTGGGAAAGCGTCAGCAGAATTTTTATTCTTTTTTCTTTGGAAGGTGCCAGATAGGGTTTTAAGCTGGTGTTGAAAGAGCCCCTGGCCACCAAGTTTTGTGGCACACGCAGTCCAGGAACCACAGGATGTCCTTCTGGACCAAAATTCTCAAGTGTTCCAACTTCTCCCTGTAGAGAGGAGACAGGGCTTCAGATTGTTTTCTGTGAATCTGTTACTGGTGCTTGTGTCCAGGATGTTGCTTTATGTGTTTAGTTTTTAACAGCAAACAACATAAATGCTGTAATTCTGCAAGGCTCTGAATTTGCTTCTGCACAAACTGCAGACTGGGAGAACATTTCCCAAGCATCCAGAAGCAGGCAGACTACCTCCCTTTGTGGAATCACTTCTGTTAAATGGAACTTGCAAACGGGAAGTACAGTGTGATAGTGACATGCCTGGAAAGTGCTAATTTACTCATCCATTTGCACCTAGTGTTTCAGCTCTGCCTTTCCTATCACCCACTTTTCTCCATGTCTACAGTGGTCTAAGGGTTCGACACAGAAACATCCACTTCACTGTACCCTAATATGCGAATCAGATCACATTTACTTCAGTATTTTCAAGCATTGGCTAATTTCTGCTTTCGCTCAATTAAGACCAGCACTTATCAGATTGATTTCTGAATTATAGACATAACCAGTGTAATATAAGTGTAATTATGCCAGAAATTAATTTGGCCTACTATATTTAAATATTTATGTGAGCAAAGTCTCCATTTCCCTCATGTAAATATATCCATCTCTCACTCAGATACACAAGATCTGAGGCTGAAAACAGCCTGATTGTCACCGTACTGGAGTACAGTATTAAACACACTTAGGCCACCACAGAGAGGAAATCAGCCAGCGTAGGGGGTTCCTTTTCCAAATTAGATTTCTTGGAATACAGAAAATGGAAAAACACAGGGAAATCCATTATTTCAAACATCTGCTTGCAGTCAAAATCCTCCACCAAAATCACAGAACGTGTCTTAATTAAATGGCTTGAAAATAATTTCTTGAGAGCAGAAATGTTATATTCAGTCATGCATAGCAACACATAGGACTTTTCTCCTCAAAAAACCTTCTTTGCATTATGTTATTATACTCCCAAGAAAACAGGATCCACAAGTGCCAGGTCGTGCACTTGGGTCACAACAACCCCGTACAATGCTACAGGCTGGGGCAGAGTGGGTGGGAAGCTGCCTGGTGGAAAAAGACCCTGGGGGTGCTTTTTGACAGCTGGCTGAAGATGAGCTAGCATGTGCATGGGTCAACAAGAAGGCCAACAGCATCCTGAACTGTATCAGCAATATTGTGGCCAGCAGGACCAGGGGAGTAATTGTTCCTTTTGTACTCAGCACTGGTGAGGCCACAACTTGAATATTGGGTTCATTTTTGAGCCCCTCTCAAGAAAGACACTAAGGTGCTGAAGCATGTCCAAAGGGCAATGAAGCTGGTGAAGGTCTAGAATGCAGGTCTTGTGAGGGGTGGCTGAGGGAACTGAGATTGTTTAGCCTGGAGAAAAGGAGGCTGTGGGGAGATCTCTCTACAACTACACGAAAGGAGGCTGTAGTGAGGTGAGTGTCTGCCTCTCAAGTAACAGGCAATAGACTGTGAGTAACCGCTGTTACTCACAAGTAACAGGCAATAGGACAAAAGGAAATGGCAACAAGTTGCACCAGAGGACGTTTAGGTTGGCTAATAGAAATAATTTCTTCACTGAAAGGGTTGTGAGGCTCTAGAACAAGCTGCCTAGGGTTGTGGTGCAGTCATCATTCCTGATGCTGTTTAAAAGCCAAGTAGACGTGGTGCTGGCAGACATAGTTTAGTGTTGACTTAGCAGTGCTGAGGTAACAGCAGTAATTGATGATCTGAAGTATCTTTTCCTATCAAAATCATTCTATTCTGTGAATCCAAAATGGAATCAAAACCTTTGAGCACCTAAAGGCTTTATTTATGGAGACAAGGGTAACTTATCTCTAAATTCCCAGGTTCTGATTCCTGAAGGGACTTTTATTTTCTGTAGTACACATCTCAATACAATGTTTGCAGGTCACCTGAGTAACGGAACAAAGAGAAGTTCAAGTCATAGAGTCTGCTATAGCTCAGACCCTCCCGAGCACTTATTTTATCTACATGGAGAGCAAGACCATGACTTCCCTTTTGTACCCTCACCGAGCATACCAGGGATGGCTGCAGAGAAAGTAGATCAGCAAGCTTTCCTGATGTGAATCTAGACGTAGCAATGTGACTCGGAATCCAGGCATGCCCATATTTTGTAGATAGTGCCTGAGACTATGAACATCTGGCACTTAACTAAGAGATGGTACCAGAGTCCTCTGAAGGAAAACACCCACTGCATTTCCATAAATCCCTATGAAAATCGACATTTCTTTGCAAGATCTAGGCCTAAAACCAGAGGTGAAGGAATCAGGAGGAGCCCAGTAAAATAACCTTTAAAATAATAACTACTTGAAGATGCATTTTACAGTTTTTTCTGGATGGAGGATAGCTAAACTTCTGAGCAGAGCAAGTCTATTCAAAAGAAAACATGGGTAAGAGAGGATATCACATCCCATCACAACTGTGCAAAAAAGGCACTTCAAATAGGCATTGAAGTTTCCTTCTGTTTCAATGAGATATTAATTCTAGCAGGAAAAAGGAATCTATTTGTCTGTCATCCTTAGAGAGAAGTGTTAGAATGTATAAAAGTTCAATAAACAACTTTACATGACATCAGCACTGTTCAGCTGAACACCTTCAGATCTTTCAGTCCTGTATAAAAAGAAAGACATCAGCTTTTGAAATGTGAATACTACAGAAATGTGATGGTTGTGAATACAGAAAAGTATTTGTACACAATCAAGTTAGGTAATGGTGCAAAAAATTGCTCTATAAATCAATCAGCCCACTATACTTGTTTCATTAAGGGATAATATAACTCTGATATCCTTTCACTAAAGTTGGCTAAGCTCCTTATACTTGATTTCTATCCAGATTTCTTTTAGCAGAACTCAGCATTTTAGAAACAAAGGAAAGAAAAAAAAATCCAGTGCAGATGTACATTTTCATGATGTTTAATGCAGAACAGCAAGGTTGCAGTACATTAGTCATCATGGCAAGCAGCCTATGTGGAATATTAACTAAACTTTGAAGAAAAGCTGTATTTGTTCTAAATGCCTTGATTGGTGTTCACAGAACATTTCAATAATCCAAAGTAAGTGTGAGAGTCATCATTAAGTCAGGGCACTGCTGGCAAACCTCTCCCCATAAGTAAATTCGTGCTGCTCTAACTGATAGTAACTTGTAGCCATATGATCAGACCTGAAGTCAGTTTTTGCCTCATACTGCCATCCTGATTTGTACAAATTTATTGAAAAGCTGCATATGGAATGAGAAAAACAGCCACTGATATTTTCTTGTTCGTGGCAACACCTCATCCCGGTTCACCTCCTGCACATTCTTTGCTAGATCCTGCTAACAACCAACAACCCTTAGAGAAGGTGCTAAGCTCCCTCTGTGACTGCTCAGCTGGATGGGGTGACAGGAGATTTTGACCAAATGTGTGATCATGTCACATTCAAGATCACTCAGCTTTTGAGTGAGATGAGATCATGTGGCTCCTTATAACCAGCTTGTATCAAGTTTAAAAGGGAGCATATAACATTTCATGCATACAGTCATTAGTCATCTGATATATTAAAAACAAACACACCCTGAAAAATATCAGCTCCCCCTTAATCCTCTGCTTTGATGATGGAAAGTACAATCCATCAAACTATTATCCTAGCGGCTGCTTTCTGAAGGGTAAGCCACAATATCCATTCTCAAGTGTTCAAAACTTGTACAGATATATAATGAATAATTTCAATTTCAGCTCTTGCAAATATGAAAAATCACACAAGCAATTGATGTGAGTATGCTTTTTGTGCTGCACAAGCTGACAGTTGTAAAGCAATTTCTGGCACTGACGCTGTGTTATTTTGCAAGTTAAAGTAACAAGTTAGGTAAAATGCAGGTTTTTAAACACTATTTTCTTGAGGCAGTTGTATTTCCACTCTAGTACTCATCTTTATCTTTAGTCCATTTCTACCACACAGTTTTGAGTACTTTTATTCCATTTATTCTCTTACACTTAATCACTTGCATTCTGACTTACCTTCTCCTTCATGCTGTGATACATTTCTTCCTCTCTCTACATCACAATGGACTTTTTCTTCATCGATCTCCTGGTCTGGACATAGCTGCTTCACTGTCCTGACATGTTCCTATTTCAACCCACCAATAATTAGGTTCCACTTACTTGTAACGAAGGTAAATCTACCTCAGAAGAGAGCTCTCCAAGTAGCAAATAGATTACACAACAGTTAGTAAGGTCCAGCCTATTCATCAGAGACTCTGAACTGACTAGCAATGCACTCCTTCCCATGCTCTCCATCACATGATGCAGAGGAATCTGGCTATCTCTGTTCATCAGAGGCCTATCTCCTACAGACAAGGACCACTGCTATTTGTGTTCCATGCATTCATTCGTGTGCCAAACACTCACATCCAGATTCCTGCATCCGTGTCCACACTGCCTGGTTCACATGGCACTCTCAGGTTTACAACCCATCCCATAAATCCATGCAGCTCTTTGAAGTGTATGGCCCCAATCCTCAGACTTCAAAGCATATTCCAGTCTGAATAAACACATATAGCCTAAATCAATCTCCTTGCATTATGAAGTTTTACTGTAATAGAATATGTTTGATTTTTTTTTTTCTTTTCTTCTTCATTTTTCTTTCCCCACTCCCCTTAGTGGAAGGCTTAGAAGCAGGTGTTTTACTGCCAGGAAGAATGAAAAGGCATTGCAGTTTTGCATCCTCTCTACACCATGTCAGTCAGCATCAGAGCTCAGCTAGCAAAATCATACCTGCCAATGCAGCCATGTGCCCATGTGCCTCAGGTTATCTAGACAGGAGAAGGTTGGTGTGCAGATGCAGCCACGGCTTACAGGTAAATACATCAAAAGAAGTGTGAAGCAGTACTTGTTTTTTAAAAAGGCAACTGGAGGGGAAGAGCTGACAGCATAACATGGAGAATGGAAGTGAAAAAAAGGAAAGAAAGAGTGAAGCTATAAATATGCTGAGTTACAATGAAATAATTTTTTTCTTTTCCAGACCTTATTCAAATATATTGTCAAGTGGGCAGTGCACTGTGCCTTTCTCATCCTAGAGAAAGTGTTATGTCTATAATCTAATCAGCCATTTGGATAGTTAGGATGCTGCCCTGTGTTTAGGCAGAAGCAGCTGGAGTGAAGATTAGATTGGTTCAAACCAGAACATGGACAGCCTGTAATTATTCCAGTCCTCTGAGCCCAGGGCAGCTGCAGGATAGCTAGACAGCCACTTTCTGCCATCAGCAGGCAGATAAGTGATTTTTATTTTGGTTTCCATTTTCAGAATCAGTTTGGTCTTTGATTGACAAGCATCCAAACCTTCTATATCAACCTAGATCTGTCTGAAAGGGAGAGCAATTAGCTTGATGAAAAAAAAAGGTGTCTATGATATAAGCAACCTAGACAAATAATTAAATATTCTAATTTCCAGACAGGCAATTTTAGTCCAGGCTGAAGATATTAGCACCCAGAGAGGACCCATAGCATGGGTGATTGCTTGATAAGGGAAGACCAAGTCATAGAATGATTTGGGTTGGAAGAGATCTTTAAAGGTCACCGAGTCCTCCATATTCCCTGCAAGGAGCATCAATGTCTTCAATGAGATTGGTTTGCTCAGAGGTGCTCTTTAAGGACTGAGAGGCCATAATAAGGCCTCTGCAGAGCCTTCTCTTCTTCACAGGTAACTCCAGCTCTCTTAGCTTTTCCTTACATGAGGAGTGTTCAGTCCTGATGATTACTTTTGTAACCTTCCTCTGGACCTGCTCCATCAGGTCCATGTCCTTCCTGTGCTGAAGTCTCCAGGGCTCAACATGGTACTCACCAGAATGGAGCAGAGGGGAAGAATCACCTCCCTCAACCTCCTGAAGGCACTTCTTTTGATGCAGCCCAGGATACAGTTGGCCTTCTAGACTGTTGGTGCCCATTGCCAGTACCACCAGTACCCCCAAATCCTTCTCCACAGTGTTGCTCACAATCTCATCCTCTCCCAGTCTGTATTGATACTGGGGATTGCTCTGACTAGGGCACAGGACTTTGCACTTGGCCTTGTTGAATCTCATGAGGTTCATATGGGCCCGTGTCCCAAGACTGTCCAGGTGCCTGTGGATAGAATCCTGTCCCTCAGTTGAGTCAAATGCATCACTCATCTTGGTGTCATCTGCAAACCTGCTGAGGGTGCATATCTTTCCAGGGCAGCCTTTGAATCAAGAAGACAACAGACTGATCTTGTAGAGTAGCAACACATATACGGGTTTAAAATAGTCCATGAAGAGAATAAGTAGCTTAAAGTCTCATACCTAAGAAGGTGGTTTGGCAACCTACTAGGATCAAAAGAGACTGACGTTACAGAAACAGTTTCAGAGTGGGAATGAAAAAAGTAATCGAAAGGTTCTTAATTTCCTTTTACAGCTCACAGACAGAATCCATAGAGACAAAATGCATACAGAGCACAATGGTCAGAGGAAGAGGTGCTGAGTTTGTAAATGAAGTCAGTGTGGAAACCTTTTCTTACTACATATTTTTTAAAAAGTGAACAGGAAGGACAAAGAACAGGATAAATGTGTTTTACAAAGGCTAGGAACATATGTAACAAGATTGTTGTATTAGAAACATATGTTGTTGAGGTAAAACTGTGATTACATAGGAATGACAGAGACGTGGTTAAATCAAGCTATCAGCTGGGAGATAAAATTACCAATGTATAAAGTTTGCAGATGGGTGAGGTAAAACAAAAGTAATGAGGGAGGGAGCAATTTGTGTGTAGAGAGAATACTGAATAAACAGAAATAAATGACACTGAGATTTTGGCTGACACAACAGGGACTATTTGAAGCAAACTGAACAATGAGATATGGAAAAAGTTAGTCCTTGGATCTTGCCAGAGACCTTCAGAAGAGAATGAGAAAGTGTATCAGAAAATGTTTTTACAGATGAAGGAAATCTGTATCAAACTCGATGTAATCATCATGTTAGGAGTTCAATTGCCTAGATGTTTCCTAGGAAAATATTAGTGGGTAAAATTAGGAAGGAAGCCCAATTATGAAAGTAGTACAGAATTTCTTCCTGTACAGGAAAAGGGCAATGTGGATACAGTGACTAGAAATAAAGCAGATATGATGAAGACAGTCAAAGCTGGGGAGAATAGTACAATAATTAGTACAATAACCAGGCTAAAATGCGATTAAGACTGTAAAAAGGGAAGTACCCATTGTATTTTAGCAAAATCAGACTGAATCAATCAAAAGTAGCCTGAAAGAATTCATCTCTGCCAAAAGAAATTCAGAAACACACCTCACATGTATTTAAGAAGGATACATTAAAAATGGGAATAATATATCAGGAATGAAGACAGAACCAGCACTGCAGTTGTGTCAGTGAAGTATGATGCAGTATCTAGCCCATTCACAGAACAACTAAAGAGTTTTGTTTCAAATAGTGCAAGTTTCCAATATCTTAATTGACCAAGCAGCTTGTGGACATCTATTGTTACCTCTGCTGAAAGAAAAGTGACAAGTGATGTCCCTCAGGGGTCAGTGCTGGGACCAATGCTGTTTAACATCTTCGTCAGTGACATGGACAGAGGAATCAGTGCACCCTCAGCAAGTTTGCAGATGACACCAAGCTGTGTGGCACAGTCGACTTGCTAGAGGGCAGGGATCCATCCAGAGGGACCTGGACAGGCTGGAGAGGTGGGCCCAGGCCAACCTCATGACATTCAACGAGGCCAAGTGTAAGGTCCTGCACCTGGGTAGGCACAATCCCAAGCACAAATACAGGCTGGGTGGGGAATGGCTGAGAGCAGCCCNAGGTTGGACGAGGCCTTGAGTAACCTGTACTAGTGGGAGGTGTCCCTGCCTATGGCAGGGGGTTGGAACTAGATAATCCTTGAGGTCTCCTTCCAACCTTACCATTCTATGATTCTATAAAAATGGGAGAAGGGACTGGAGTCAAAGAGAAGAGATTGAGTGTGAATAGGGAAATGATAAATGTCTAAATATAAGTTTCCCTTACCTCCCTGCTTCTGGGGGATGAGCTTCACAAAAGAGCTTGTGTGCCATGCACGAAACCTAGCAGTGATCTGCCACTGAATGTTACAGGTGAGCACTTATGTCAGAAATGAGGATCCTAGGTTCAAAACTATATTTTGTCTAACAGAGGTGGACTCAGGAAACTACTTTCTCACGAGTAACCAGGCAGCCTGGAGCAGAGTGCCCTTTTTGTATTCTGAAGATGTTGTTATCCTATCAGTGATATAGCAGATACTGTTTGTTGAGTGCTGGCTATTAGAAGCATGGAGTGAGGAGTTGTCCCAGGACAACATTCCAGTGCATGGAATTATTTCAACCAGAGATGTTGAGGCAGTCCTACATTTTCTATTGACTGTCAGCTAGTGCCCTATGCTCTTCTCTGGAGACAAGAAAATGAATTCAAGCTGTTATTCCAAATGTGAAGTTATACCTGTCACACCTGGGTCATGCTCCATAGCTTCCCAGCAAAAGCTTCCTTCTTCACCTTTGCCACTGGCTTCAAAGAGTTGCTGCTGAACCTCCTCCTTTGTTCATAGCTCTATTTTTATTTAAACTAACAAACAAATGCATTGCATATTCCACTGGAACTAGTTTGTTTTGTTGGCTCTTTTAATGGCCTGTGGTATGTTAATTTAATATGTACAAAACTCTTCTGTTTCATGTTATCCCAGACTACTTCTTTTCTCTCAAGATTGCCACAAAATAATAAAATGGCTAGAAAGGAATTCCGCCCTCCTGACTATCATCACCTTTATGTGAGGAAACTACTTTTTTCCCATTTTTATTCAATGTTTGGAGCCAACACAATTGTGCTGATCAGTTCAGCCAAAATCATTTTGCATTCCTGTCTAGACACAGGACTAGATTTTGTCTGAGGAAACCAATCCTAGTGTCACAAGGGATCCAGAGGACAGATACTGTGATGATTTCCCATGTGAAAGGAGTATGCTTCTCCCTCAGAAACAAACAGGACTCTTTGGGGTAAAATTCTCCTTAAAAAATTGTCAGCTTTATGAAAAGTAACAGCTGGGCTATCAGGAAATTTAAGTACCCAAGAATATGCACACATGCAGAGGTTAAGAGCTAGGCTGAAACTTTATTAACTACCATTCTTAGTTATAACTATAGGATCCAAGGTCATATATCCCAAAATTCTTCAGTGTGTGTTAATTTACCCCTCTTAACTTTCTCATTTGGCTCATTTGTTAGCTGCTGTCCAGTTTTGCAGAGCTGGCCTCTTGGCAGCTGCACTATTTGTACAATTGACCATTATACAGACTTTTAACCAAAAAAAAAAAAAAATTAATGCAACTTGTATTGATCTATTAAGTCAATTTCCATTTGGTTTCATCCCCATCTCTACTTTGGATCAGTAAATTTTGCATGTCCATTTAATTCCCATCTCAGCACTTTTCAGTTGAAATCAGTTAGAATTTTTGGCTTACTAAACAGCTTCCAAAGGTCTCAAGCTGATCATCAGGTTGAGTACTAACTGCTACACAAATTCTACACAGATACTACTAAATACTATGGAAAAATGAGTATGCAATTACTTCCTTCTCATGAAAATAATATCTTGGGGAAAAGAGAAGGGAGAGACAGATAAGCAACACAGGGCACAGCATGACTGCCTGGATTGATTCTATTTGTGTGGTGTGAAGTGTGCCCACATGGTACTGTTTGTGCATCTCTTTTCACACAGCAAAAGGTTCAGGCTTCCTCCTACTGGAACAATGCTAAGAAACAAGAGTACCAGTAGTAACAAGAGTACCAGTAGTGTTCTTATTCTCAGATGATTAATGTTGAGGTTTCAAAGCCCACAGCTCTAAGGATTAAAGCATACTTTGAATGTTTTGTATGCTCCTTGACATTCATGGATGAGTGTTAGAAAGTTGGTCTCGCAGCTGTTTTCCTCCAGCTTTCTGATAATCACACACATCTCTCCTTTCCTCCATAGCAGCCTCACACTCATGTGCAAGACTCCTAGTAGCAAGCTCTGGTCCCTGCTGTATAATTATCAAAACAGGAAACATTTTAAATGGATACTGATGAAATTCATAATGGTTGTAAAAGAATCTGGATAGAATTATTTAAGATGGTACCTGTGCAGGGAAAGTGATCAGCCCCTCTTTCAAGCACCTCTTAGCACTGAGACAAAGCATTGATAAGGAAAAAGAAAAAAACAAAGAAAAGGGAAAAAACCCCACACCAAGCAAACAAAAACAACTTTCAGGTCTATTCTTAAGATTCTGAGTAACTCCTTATGTCTACTCATTGTATTACTTACAGGGCAGTGTTTTCATTCACTCACTTTCGTCTAGACGAGGAAATGGCAAAAAGATTGTGGAGAATCATCTCTATGAAAAAGGGGTTTGTCAGGGGTAGCTGGCTGGTCTTCTGCCTGAAAACTGTCAGATATAGCCTTCTGTAAAACTCTATTCCTTATCCCCAAGCAAGTATAAAATGGTGACCCAGGCACTCCCCAAGCTCTGAACACCAGCACGTTTGGCAGTGTCTGAGTCACAGCACCGCACTGCAATCTGCCTGAGTAGACCTGTTCTCCCACGTGGACCCTGCTGAAGTTAACAAGACTCCAAACAGTCTGCAAGAAAGTTCATGAGGACATCAGAACCTTAATTATTCCCAGCATTGCCATATATTTATATTCTGAAGTCAAACTGAACTTCATTTTCTGCTTACATTTAAGTGTGGAAATTAATCATTTGGGATTGTAATTACACATATGATGCTTGGGGAAATTACAATAACATCCAAAGTACCACATCTTTAGCCTTCATTTTGGTTTAGACTTGTTAGATAATGCTTAATGAAGCGTTTTACATCCTATTAAAGCTTTATAGCAAACACTACCTCCTACTAAAAAGTGCTTGGAGTCAGTACCTAAGTGCAGCTTAAACTCAGATACTTTTATGAAATATAAACATATTGTATCATTTCCCTACATGTTAGCATGAAAGTAACATATTAGAGGAAGAGCTCTTAGCATTTGGTGCTGTGTTCACAGTAATAACTGCTGGTAGCATTTGGGTACTGTTATATTGGTGTTGCAAGAATTTTTATATAGGACTGAAATAAATAAATGCAATATTTCTTTAATATAATGCACCTGGAAGCAATTTCTATTAATAAATTTGTGTAGTGTGTTGACCCAGGCTGGATGCCAAGTGTCCACCAAAGCTGCTCTATCACTCACTTTCTCAGCTAGAGAGAAAAGTCACAAAAGGCTCACAGGTTGAGATAGGGACACAGGACATCACTCAGTAGTTACCATCATGGGCAAAACAGACTCAGCTTGGGGGGAAAAAAGTAGTTTAATTTATTGCCAAGCAAGACAGAGTGGGGTAATGAGAAATAAATCTAAATTAAAAATCCACCTTGCTCCCACCCCTCCCTTCTTCCCAGGCTCAACTTTGCTCCTGAGATCTCTATCTCTGCCCCCAGAAAGTGACTTAAGAGGACAGGGAATGAGGGTTGAAGTCAGTTAATCACATATTGTTTCTGCTTCTCCTTCCTCCTCAGGAGGAGGACTCTTCAGATTCTTGCCCTGCTCCAATGTGGGGTCACTCCCATGGGAGCCAGACCTCCATGAACTTTTCCAATGTGAGTGCTTCCCATGGGCTACAGTTCACAAACTGCTCAAGTGTGGATCCTTTCCATGGTGTGTAGTCCTTCAGGAACAGACTTGTTTCAGCTTGGATTGTCCACAGAGTCACCAGTCCTGCCAGGAAACCTGCTCCAGCATGGGTTCCTCTCTCTCCATGGGGCTACAGGTCCTGGTAGGATTTTGCACCAGTGCAGGTCACAATCTCCTTTGGGCATCCATCTGCTGTAGCGTGAGGTGTTCCACAGCCTGCAGGTGTTATCTGCTCCACCTGAAACTTTCCAAACACTTCAGCTAGAAGCAGCAAGTTTCAGCTTCAATTATTAAAATTGTAAGCAGCTACAACAAAGTTCATAAAGTATGGTGATAACTACAGATATTCTGACATATATGTACATGTCTATTCTGCTGGGGGGAAAAGAGAAAAAAAAATAAAAAAGAGAAAGAAAACATAAAGGGTTACTACGGTTGTAGCCAAAAATGGCAGAAATCCTTACCTTAACCACCACAAAGATCTCTAGATTAAATTCTCAAGCCATACAGACAGAACCTGCTGCCTGCATTAAAAACGACTATCAAAAGGCTCCAATTAGATCAAGTAGCTTCATGTCTATTATAGGCACCACAAAACAAATACTTTGTCATTTCTTCTGATAAAGCAGGCGGTGCTGCTTAACAATCTCATTTTTAACCAAATCCAAAGATATTATTTAACTTCTAATTTATCCCCAGCCAAGTAGAACATTCCCCAAACTTGTCCCTCAAGGCAGCTTTCAATTTGCACTTTTTACTTGAGGGCTTAAAGTGCAATTCAGCTGGAGGCAACGAGCTGACAGATGATTCTCTACAAGGTAAGACCTATATTGAAGTGATAAACTATGATATTCATTTCTTCATACAAATGAATCCCCGTTTCATCAAGGGCTTGAGCCAGAGTATTGCACAGAAGTCCTCACAGATCAACCTGTCCATATATAATACGAATTTCTGAGATTAAACCTAGAAAAGTAGAGCTCAGAAAGATCATTTTATAAGTGAAATGACACCAAAACACTGAAATAAATGGAATACTTAGGGTCCTTAGACACAGTATGTTTTACAAATATGGGAGTGAGCATCTCCGGTGCCCTCAAGAGATTAACATGAAGGTGCCCGCAGTGTAGGCACCCCTTTAAAATTGTATTCAAACTGTTGATTCATCCAGTCTCATATCTTCTCTCCAGCAAAGCCAGTACCTACTGCAGCAGAGGAGAGTAAAAATTTCCAGAGTGTTTAATGATGATCCTAATGAGGTTTCATCTGTAATAGCTTGTAGCAGAATAGAAAAGTCTCAAATCAAAGGAAGTGCTGTTATGGAACTCTTAATGAAGACAGGAGGAGGGTGTTTTTGTGTTTAATCTCTCTGTCAAAGATGTCTGCTTCAGAATATTTGTGTGACTCTTTGACTATTCAGACTGCAGAAGTCATTTAATTGTATCTGCCCCTTGTTCCTTTGCATTTCCTCTACAGTGACACTGCCATCAAATTGAAGTAAAAATGCACTGAAGCATTTACATGCAAAGCTCAGGAACCAAAGCTTCAGGCTGATAGAAGCGATCCAGCTGGCTGCAACTCCTTACACATTCAGAGAACGAGAGTGCTTAGGGTTTGCATGGCAAGGTTTTGGTAGTGAAGAAGCTACAGAAGTGGTTTCTGTGAGAAGCTACTGGAAGCTTCCCCTATGCTTAACAGAACTAATACTAGCTGGATCCAAGATGGATCAGCCACTGGACAAGTTCATTTAGGTAATTTTTTCCATTATACTAGTTTTAAAGCTTCTGTGTCACAATACTTTTTCTTCTCATTGTCTTCGCCAGCACTTCTCTCTCTCATCCAATAACCCTCTTATCCTTTAACCTGCATTTCTCTAGAGGGATGCATCATCAATATATCACTTTTCACCACCATTATTACTGCTTCTTTCATATTCATTGTTGTTAAATTCTTCTACTTGATAAGGTTAAAACTTGCCTGCACCTTTCTCCTTGTCCTACTTCAGTTGTTACAAGTGCTAAAATGAGTATTATGCCCTGAATCACATATTTAAATCTTTTCATTGTTCTTTTAGTCTTTCTTATTCACAAAATGAGGAACAGAATGAGATTCCTATAAAACCCTCCATACCTGCTCCTGGAAAAGAGAGAAACTGGGAGTAAAATGTTATCCCACTCATCACTGGTGAGCATTAACTTTAAGGATTAGCTCTTGCAGATTATATCTGCCAGTATTTTGGAGTATTTGCAATCCCAGATTTTAGAGGCAATCTTGAACTGCCCCTTTACATAATGATAACATCACAGAAGATTACCAAAATGTGGCTCAGTGTTGCAGGAAGAATTTACTGTGGCTCTTAAAGAAGGTCATTCATATTTTTGTCAGGAACTCCACAATTTTCCATTTTCTCTCCTTTCATTGACTCTACATTAGAAGCTTTATTAGAAAACACATAATCCTTAGAGAAACAGGTTTCAGTTGCTGCAAATGGTTTGCTCATTTGATTCAGCCCATTTATGCACAGCAACTGCCTTGTAAAAAATATAAAATCCCTTATGGACAGAGGAAAGCATATGTCACATGAAGACTTCTCTCTCTCCGAAGTAATAAGGTAGAACACATACAGGAGGCCATGTATGTGTTCAACAACATAATTCATTTGTATTAGTTTTGTTCATCATGCTTTTCACAGTGTCAAAAAAGTCTGTAGATGCTCAAAGATTAAACCAAAATGATCCCAAAATAATCAAAATTGAAACCTGGTAAGCTCAGAATTTTCCTATAGGAACAGTGTGATGGTTTGGGAGTTACCTGCCTCCCACACACACTATGAAATCACCCAGACTAGACTCAGCAGGCTGGAAGTTAAGGAATGAAGCTATATTTACAGCTTAGCACAATTTACAAGCAGATATATACACAATAGACAGGAATATTTACAGAAATATACAAGTTAAAGGTAATACAGAAACACAACACCCCTCCCAGAAATGAGAGTCCCCAGGAGGGGCTCCCAACCACCCTTCCACCTTCTTTCCACCCCTCTACCCTATCCCAGGGTCTGCCTTACGTGCGAGGTGAGTTTGGAGGATGAGCAAGGGGAGTTAGAAGCAGAATGATGACTTGGGTTACACAGCAGAGAGGCCAGCAGACACACCAGCTCCCAGAGAGACTCTCTACATTATCTATATTTGTGTCCTTGTTTTTATACATCTCAGCAAGCCTATGAGTGGACACCACCATCATTTTCTTTTCACAGCCTATAATCTAATTATTTTCATTAAAATATTCCTGTTAGCCTCAAACCAGCACAAACAGTGAGGATCTGCTCTTTCTCCCTATCCCTTTAGTATGTGCACACTGACACAGCTATGAATTAGCTGTGCTTGTAGAATGAGATGTGGAGAGTGGTATCAATCTCAGCTGGACTGGCTTCCCCGGATACCAATCGCTAAGTCGGAAAATAAAACTGATCATTGTCCCAGAATATCCAACAAGAGCTGTTCTCTGCATTTAACTGGCAGATGTGCATTGCATGGTGCATCAACTGCATGCCTCCTCAAGGAAACCTGATCTGGCTGAAGATGTCCCTGCTCACTGCTGGGGAGTTGGACCAGATGACCTTTAAAGGTTCCCTCCAACCCAAGTTATTCTATGAGACCAAGCAATCTAAAGCCTGTCTTTGTCTAAGTAAATTAGATCTGTTCATTTGTTTTATCTGTCTCTCCACAGTCTGGGCACTGATCTGAAGGTAAATTGTGCTTCTGACCTATGTAAAGAAAAGCTTGCTAAGAGAAACCTCCACTTCTGTTAGCCCAGATGTTGTGGAGCGCTGATAAATATTCAAGCAGCGTGTCTGGGAGAAAGTTACTCATCTGGATGAGTATTCCTGAGGGACTTGAATGAAAATACAACTTTACTGTTCAATCACAGAACCACAAAAAAGGATTAGTAAACATCTGATGTATCAGGAAGGCTGATAAATTTACTAATATATTTGTGACAGTTTCAATATTATATGATGACATTTTTTTGAGACAAGATACAGTAGTGGCTTAATTGAGATAAATTGTTCGACATGGCTTGAAATAGAAGCTCAAGGAGAAATGTATTTCCTGACTGAACTATTGGGATTAGAAGGAGAAACAGGAAGGCACAAAAGCCACCTGTAAAGAGGAGGATTTATAATCATTATTTTGCTTTCTTCCTGGGAAACATTCTCAATTTTTTTAAATTAAGATTCTAGACACTTTGACCCTTTTTGTCTAAGTAACTGCTCTGCTAAACACACACTGATACATAAAACTATTTTAATTATAATTAAGTTTCACATTTATTCAGAAAGCTATCTTAACTTTAACTTAGTTTTGGGTTTTTGAATAAGCCAAGTATCTAAGTTAATACAGCCAACACCTTTTGAGAAGTCAGTGGAAGCAATCATTTCATCCTTATGATGCCTTCAGTTTTATTTCATGCAGCTTTGAGTCAGTTTCTGCTTTATGACACCTTAAGGATGACTTGACCTGACCCCAGAACTTCTTTATCGCATCAGCAAAATTGTATATATTAAATTAAATTACAGAATCATGGAATAATTTGGGTTAGAAGGGACTTCCAGACTTTTCATTTAGACCAACCTCTTATTCATAACCCACTAGCTGTTCAAATAGTCTGTGTTATTCATTTCAAGAGGACTGTGTGTCTTGGAATTTTTCAGAGAGGATAGGCACAAACTGAAGCACAAAAGGTCCCCTCCAAACATCAGGAAACTGATGATGACTGAGCAGTGGCACAAGTTGCCTGGGGAGGTTGTGGAGTCTTTGTCCTTGAAGATACTTAAGAACCATGTGGATATGTTCCTGGGCAACTGTCTTTGAGTGCCTTTGCTTAGGCATTGGTTTTGGACCATGTGACCTCCAGAGGTCCTTTCCAGCCTCAGCCACCCTGTGATTCTGAGAGTCTGTGATTCTGGACACCAAAAGGCTAGAAAGCAGTTTTGCAGGAAAGGAAAGATCCTAGTAACTTTGAAGTTATCCGTGCTCCAAGTGGAAGATCGGCACTGATTAACTCCATAGAGCGCAAAATCAAACAGCTTTCTAGTTTTGCTTCTTGCAGCTTTAGCATGTTGAAGTGGCTGTGGGGAGAAGGGTAAGTATTGAGTCCAGTACAAAATAAGCAGCAGGATTTTGTGTCTAGGAGTAAGGCGAGGAAGAAGAGAGGAGAACCAGAAGATGCTCCTTTCAACAGGGCTTTTGTTGCTGGTGTCTGACTTTGTAACATGGTCTGAGAAAATTGTGCTTTACTAGTGGCTGTGCAAGTTGCTACTGGTGTGCATTCTGTTTCTGTTTCTCAAGAGAAGATCTTTGTGTAGCGCAAGTAAAAGAGTTACGTGCATCTGCCACCATATGCCACAGATAAAGTTGGCAGTGTAGTTTAGCCTTAAAAGAGAATAGAACATAAAGATCAGCTCTCCTTGCTCGTTTTGTTTTTCTTTGTCCTTTATTTTCTTTTATTCTACCTGATCTACTTGATTCATTCCCAGTGTGCAGTCTGAAAAGTTCCATGAAGTGGCCAAACATATCCAATCTCTCTGTTGAATGCAAAGTCTCAATGGCTACTCATTTCTCTTCCTCACTCAGCCCTCTTTGCCTTCAGGTATTCTCAGATGCGTGGTTTAATTCAGATGCTTTCTATTTTATTATTTCCAATGCATTAATCATAGTAAAGCCTGGGTGACAGTGTTACATGGGAATTAGTCATCTCCTGTTCTATGGTTCACCGGTAATTTGAGCTGTCTGACTCTAAGACTGATTTAAGAAACTATCTAATTATCCTAGGAAAATTTCTTTGAAAACATATGAATGGATTTTTTTCAGTTCATTAAAACTCTGCTGTGATTTCTTTAGATGTAATTCATCCAACAGATAATTGCAATCTATATTTAAATAGCGTAAATCTTTGTAGTTGATGGAACTTTCTCCTTTTGCTGGAAATTGCTGAATAGATCCCAGACATTCTCACAAAAGCCTTCTCTAGTTTATTAAAGCTCATTTTTTCAGGCTGTCTTCAGAGACAATGGAGAGGTAGACATCCAATGACAAGTCGGATGAGGAGGCTTCCTTAGGTGGTCTGATCACCCACTACATTAGAAGTTTGGTATGTCTGCTCTTCCTTTGATAATAAGCTCAGACACTTAAAGCAGCCAATTCAGACTTTAAACCTGTAGAGATACTTAAATGGAATCTCTTGTGATCTCCTGGGTCTGGGCGAGTACTTGCATCTAAGGTATACTACAACATCTGTGGATACATGATCTTGTGTATTATACATGAAAAATCTCAGAGGAAGTTATTAGGGTCCTTGTTTGGGCCAATATTCATTGCCCTTGTTGTGTATGCTTTAATCTTTTTCATTGCCATCTTCTTAAATTTTGTGGCTGACAGGCTACTGAGCCACAGAGATGACCTGTAGCATGGTTTAAATGATGAGAAATTTAGTAAGGGAATTCAGAAAATTCATAGCCTTACTGTGGAGGATGATCCAAGCCCACAGTCTTATTATGTCTAGAATGGGTGCCAGTACAAAGGCAGCAGGTATGACAGTATGAAAAGGTGATCTCATTGGCAATACACAAAAACATAGGTAACAAATTTGAGGTCATGATCCCAAAAGGTAGAAGTCCTAAAAGTGTGATATTTTTAGGCCCAAAATGGGAAATGATGGACCAGAACAGTCCAAATACATCATTAAGAGTACAGACTCTCCTAAAAAGGAGAAAGAAGCCTAAAGGGGGAAAAAAAAAAAAATCCCTGCAACTGATACAGAAACTGGACTTTGGACTGAAGAAAGCAAGGAGAAAGAAACCCTTTGATCTCAGTCCTGTGTGTCTCTGCACATACACTCAGAGGAAAACAAGGGAGCAAGGCAGCAGGGCAAGAAAGCATGCAGAAATCTACTATGGACATCAATGAACACAGACCACCTGTTTCCAAATGGGAAAGCTGAGTAGGGAGCTTTCATGGGAGATAGAAAGGCTCAGTAACGGGTTGTAAGTGGGTCAAATTTTAACCAGTTAATCAATACAAGCACAAATCAGTCTCTTTGCAGGTGGATAAAGGTGACTGCTCTGCAATGTTTATTCCTGATGACATGGGAAAACCAGAAAATTAAGCAAGAGGAAAATGTTTGCTACCCAAAAAGTCTCAGAGGAGCTACCAAATGCAAACTGGGACTCTGCCTCACCTTGGCCTGTGTGGTGTGCATGGGTTTATGTACAAACATACACATCGCAAGTTAGTACCCTTCTCTGGGATGTTGTCTTTTATTTCTCTCTTCTTGTCAGTAGCTGGGGATCATCTCCCTCACTTGAAGTGTCCCAGCTCTGATCTGACTTCGGTTATATTCAAATAGAGTACCTAGGACCCAGTGGAAGAAGAATGTTGAAGCATTTTTTAAAAGCAAATAAATAAACACATCTGTTAGAGAGCCTTACAAGCCATGTGCCTTGCCAGTGGTACCCAAGGTACACACACCTTGCCAAACTCATGCCCTCTGGGTAACTTTGCACAAAGACCAGACATAGTAAAATATTGATAGAGTAGTAATCCCCTGTGAGGAGTTCATAGTAGCTGTCTTAATGGCAGTGATTCTGAGTCTGCCCAGCACCTGAATACAAGAGGGGATGTCAGATCCTCAATCTTCCAGAAGACTTTAAAAACAGCTACTCAGCTCAATGCTTTTGTATTAAATTGTACCTAAGAAAAAGCAAAGTATATCATGAACCTGTAAGAGCAAGAGACTTGGTATATTCATTCTTGGGGCTGACTGAGATGTCTTTTAAGATCCTGTAAAGGTCTAATTGTTGTTGTGGTGGTGTAATTTTGTCAGGAAATATTTTTCATTCAGATCTATCCTTTAGTTTTGTTTTTTTTTTACTATTCAGCTGTGTGGAAATAAATCATATTACTGAAAATTGCAAACAAGTTTTATCTCACTGGAGCATAATAAATCTTTGCTAAAATACAGATTTATTTTTTAATGTAGTGATTCTATGTTTGAAAAATGTTAAGGTTGTGACAAAAATCAACAAAAGCCAGGAAATTCAAAGTTAAAGTTGAATTGTGTCCATAAAGCACCTCATTAAGCCCAGTCATTTTTTTCCCATATGGAATCATACCATTTCCAGAGACATATGTAATTGTTCATAATAAAAGGACATATTAAGGATAGATTCAGTGGATGTTCCTGATCCAACCGATAAAAACAATTCTAGTGTTGATATGCTCTGTAATCCATGAAAGGTTGTTCCGTCTGGATGTAAGCAATGAAGCTTTTTAGGGTCGTCTGGGAGAAAAACTAACAAACAAAAAACAACAACAAACAAAAACCCCAAACAAAAAACTCAAAAAAAAAACCCCAAAACAAAACACAAAAAAAAAACAAAACCACAAAGAAACAAACAACCTTCATTGCAAGGTATGTAGCGGGGAGAGCTTCATAGTCTCCATCCACTCTGGCTTCATAATAGTCACAAATTTTGAAAATAACTTGTAGGCTTACCCTCAGTACTTTTGCATGCTTTTTGCTGAAGGAGTCTCTTAGTAAAAAAATAAAGTTTATAAAAAATTATGTCTTATAGCAAGATCTCAGCCATCAAGTATTTCAGTGAGGCATCAGCAAGTAGGGACTGAAGCCCTCACTAAGTTTTTCTGAAGGATCACCAAAGGACTGACAATCTCTATGCTTGTAGCTTTAATGCAAACCTACCACATAGACTCCCAAGCCATTGCTAAACTTTTGAGAGATCTTTGAAGAGAGAATTTCCAAAATTTCTAGAGCAAGTCTTAACACTTGTTTGGATTTTTCTGGAAAATCAGTTTTGGGTGATTTTTGTTGTTGTTTGCTTTTGTTTTAAGGGGGTGGGAATGAAAATAGATAATTTGAAACATGAATGTTCTATAATTTCCTACCATACACCATGTCCCAAACATATCTAATTTGGGGGCTTGGGGTTTATCATTTGTTTTGGGGTTTTGCAAAAGGAAAAAATACTGGTTTGTCTTGTATTTTTTGTATTTAGGAAAAAAATACCAGTTTGTCTCTGTTTATGAAACATACGAATGCTGTGGAGCTCCTCTGCTGTCCCTGGAAGTGTAGACCAGGATGCCAGCTTAGCAGGGGGCAGGTGATGGATTTTTATGAGGCAAGAGGGGTTTTTATTTTCAAAACCTTATTGTCTTACTACGTGCAATATCTGGACTGATGCTAGACTGGGAGTGGGGCCATGGACCAGGTTAACAGCTGCAATATGGAAGCCAAGAGCAGCTTCTGTCTTTATGGAAACACAAGAACTTGGTGTTGCATGCAGGTTGGGAAGGAGTCTCCATACGCTGAGCTGGAGCCAAGTCTCCCCTGACAGTTCAGCATTTGAAGGCAAGGCTGCTGGGACACCATCTTAGCTGTCAGAGGGAAGAGAAACCACTGGAGGCAGGTACTGTCTTGGTGGAAATCCCAGAAGGGAGGGTAGCAGCAGGGGAGAACAGAGTATCCTATTGGCAAGAAAGAACTAACTGAATGGATTCAGGAGGATGTGGACAGGAGCTGCACGGGAGGAGGAACCATCTGTCCCATCCATAGAGCAGTTGATGGAAAAGATGAGGTGTAGTTCATATGGGCATAGTGGAACACCTGAAAGCATTTTTATACAAAAGAAAAAGCAAACAGGAAGAAGCAGAAGGAGATAAAACTCATACAATAGCTGGAGAGTGTGGATAACCAAACCACACCTAATGTTCCCAGAGACCAGGAAACTTCAAGCAAAGAGGAGTAAAGGGCTTTGAACTGGATGTCTCCTAAGAAAACAAGGTGAGAAAATATTTTTGTTGCAAGAGCTCTGAAAACAGCTATTACTGACCTCTTTCTAGAAACCTGGGAGCGCTGCAAGACGTCACCTTCCAATGAAATTTCTCTCTGGACCTTGCCTGCCGGAGTCTGGATTTAGAGGTGTTCATAAGATTCTCTGAGGGAACTCAAATATAATATGCTGAGCAACTGCACTCTGATTATCAAGATTCATTAAGCTGTTTCAAATCAGGAGCCCCAAAACTGAAACACCCAAAGTCATCAGGCACTTCGAAAATGTAGGTCATCTTTGTCCCTGTCTTCTCCTACGGCCAGCTAGAGCTCTCTTTCATCTATAGCCCTTTTACACTTTTTTCCCTAGCTAAGAGAGATTACACTATGAGAGAAGAGCCAGATCTGATTTACTTATCACTTAGAATCAACACCTTCAGGGCTACAAAGTGCGCAAAGCTCCTTTCAATTAACTGTCACAAAGGCATTTTTAAGTGGATAAACCTATGTTTGTTGCCTTAATGTTTTCTCAAAGAATTCCATCTTAAGCTTTCTGCAGATCTAAGATGTTTATAAACCGGCCTAAACAGCAGAGAAACATCTCATTTATTTTAATGTCGTCGTTGGCTTAATCTTGGTTTGGAGAAATCCATCTGGCATTGGGATATATTCCACTAAAACCAAGGTACCTCTGGGTACCTGTAAGTCATGGCCGGATTCAAAACCATTCTGCTCACACTTGAACTCTGCTGGCACAACGTTATAAGTCAATTAGTAGTAGCAAGCAGATTAACACATGGTTGATGCTGAGGTACTGTTTCACTTCATGCCTCATTTGCCACCAGTCTTAACATATGTTAAGACATGCTATGTCCCCATATTAAAACTCTTTGACTTACAGGCCTAAAGCAAGATTTAGGCTGAGTTTAAGAACCTAATATAGCAATCTTCTCCAGCCACTAAGGCACTGAAGAGTTTTGAGAATCTCTAGGTCTTCCTACATATCTTACTTTTTCCTCAGAACACAGAAGCAGTGACTTGGTCCTTTGATCTTGCTGAGGCTGCTCTGAGGTCCAGAAGCTCAAGAAGCCAAGATCCCCAGGGCTATGTCCATACTACAGAGCAAGCCAGGGCCAAATTCGAGCTTTGGATAAGGTACATCCATGAACCCAAATTCTCCCCTTCCCTTTTCAGAATCAGATGCTGATGTCTAAACTGCCTCTTGGGCACTGTTCTTGATGAATGCTATTCCACTGGCAGGGGTGAAAACTGCCAAGGAGCATATTAATAATTAAACATCCTACCTGCCTGCAAGAAAGTGCCTCTTATTAAGTGGTATTGAAACAGCCTTGGACGCTACTGCAAGAGAGGAGATAGGTGGTTAAGTGCTAATTTTTCCCTATACACTTTATTCAAGGTAGTCATTTAACGGTTTGTTGCTGAAGAATAAAGCAGAGTGCACTTTCAAACCTGTCTGGCTGTATGAGTCACCCAAATTCACTTGTAATCACTGAATGTCCTGATTCTTTGCTGTGTTAACTCCATGGCTCTCTCTGAAGCATTTTTTCATATACTTACCCAGGATCATTTCCATTGTGGTCAGCATGCTTGCAAATCAGCTGCTGCTTGTTTGGTTGGTTTTTTGTTTGTTTGTTTGTTTGTTTTTTATCTTTGAGATTAAACAGCAAACTAGAAACTAAATTCAGGCACGTGAACTCAAATATTTTGGACACCTCTGTCTGTCTCGAGAAGTACGTGACAATAGCATTATGACCTCATTCTGATGAAGCAGCAAACTGACAAATCTCTCCTTTTTCACAGGCCAGTGTCAAAATGTTCATTCTTTAGTTGGAAGTACTGAGATAATTATAACCATATTTGTTGTTTTTTAGCTTAATCTGAGATTTACACTAAGTAGTACTTTAAACATTGTTAATGCATTTGACTCTGTCCCACATGACATCCTGGTCACCAAGCTGGAAAAACATAGACTTGATGGGTGAAGCACTGCTGGATAAGGAATTGGCTGGATGGTGGCACGCAGAAAGTGGTGATCAAGGGCACAATGTCCACCTGAGACCAGTGACAAGTGGTGTCCCTCAGGGGTCAGTGCTGGCACCAGTGCTGTTTAACAGCTTTGTCAGTGACATGGACAGAGGAATCAGTGCACCCTCAGCAAGTTTGCAGATGACACCAAGCTGTGTGGCACAGTCGACTTGCTAGAGGGCAGGGATGCCATCCAGAGGGACCTGGACAGGCTGGAGAGGTGGGCCCANGGTTGCCCAGGGAGGTTGTGGCTGCTCCCTCCCTGGAGGTGTTCAAGGCCAGGTTGGACGAGGCCTTGAGTAACCTGTGCTAGTGGGAGGTGTCCCTGCCTATGGCAGGGGGTTGGAACTAGATGATCCTTGAGGTCTTCTTCCAACCTTACCATTCTATGATTCTATGATTCCCTTGTGCTTAACCACCAGTTAGATAACTAAGAGCAAAATCTTATTGTAAAAGATGCTTGAAAAGTTTTTCCAAGCAGGTATGACTGGAAGAATTCAAAGTAATAAAAGAACTCTTTCTCCTTTTATTATGCTTTCAAATCTTGTCACCGCTGTACTGTTGCTGTGACTACAAAAGCAGGTCTGGAGAAAAGGAAAATGTTACTCAAAACATCAGGAAAACCAGAACATTCTAAACTTTGCAGGTATTTGAATATATTGATTCCTCTTGTAGTTTCAGTTCGGCATGATAATTTCTTCCTTAGTTAAACTGTTGTATGGATTTTTGCATTCTGAGTCTAAAGCCCACCTCAAAAGTGGCTACATGTTGCTGATGGATGAAACAAGCCATTACACAGTTCAGTGTGTTAAAAGTGCTCTGAGATCCTTTGGGAGAAAGTATGATATGTACGTACCAGAGGTATTATTTCAAGGCAGCAACTCTGCCAAAAGTTAAACTGAGACTGAAGCCTTACAGCTGAGTTGTTAACCCCTAGAAATGTGAGTTTAAACTGCAAATGTTGACCTAATCTTACTCTGGGGGAGCAAATGGTAATAATGAAAAATTACGGAGCTTTCACCTCCTCTCCAAAACCAAAACAAACATTTTAAGCTTCATTTCATACTCCTTTTTTCCAGTTAATTTAGACAAGCTTGTTGGCAAAATAATAATTCTTGTGCTTGGTAAGCAGTATTTTAACCTTCTGACTCCTATTCAGCAGGAAAATCACAATGGTAGGTTGCTTTCATCTTTGGTTTATAAATAGAAGGGAATTCTACTACCAACCTTCTCAGTGCTTCCATCAGAAAATGCAACAAATGCATTGAGACCCCATGGGTCTCAATGGGTAAAACCTTAAGAACAAGCAAGCTCAGAGAAAAAAATTATTGGAGGTGAAAGATGACAGGAAAATTATTATTGCAGATCTTTCCATCTTGGTTGTTACCTCTAAAAGAGAAGAAAAAGAGAGAAAGTAGTAGAAGTTATGTAGAAGGGCATCACAGAGAGCAAAAAGGAAACGTCCTCCTTTCAGCAGGCAGGGAGGAAAGGAGAGTCTGTTCTCATCCAGTTAGAACAAATCTTCACAAACACTTGGAGACAGATGTCACAAAGCAGCCTCAAGTGGTGGGATTGTATTTATTCATCAAAAGTGCTTTTCACTGCATGTAATAAATGTTTCATTTCTTCTCCTCTAAATATAGCAAGATTTTACTTACAAATGTAATGTGAGAGTCTGATTGAAAATCCTGGTAAGAGGGCCTTAACTGCTGATTACTGAAACACAGGAAGCTAAGCAAGGAGAAAAAGATCACTTAAATGATAGTATTTATCATGCTCCTACCCTTTCCTCTGAGCTCTCCCTGCTACCAGAAATTGGATAGGTTGATAAGAAAAAACGTGACAATTTTTTTGTGTTCAAATTAGTAGAAAGCAAAATGGAAGCAAAGTGCCACTAGATGTGGCACTTAGTGCCATGGTTTAGTTGATGAGATGGTGTTAGGTTGGAGTCGATGATCTCAAAGATCTTTTCCAACCTGGTTAGTTCTTTGATTCTGTGATTCTGTAATGCAAAATAGTCATTACTGCACCATCTACGTGGCCAGCAGTCCCATCAGGCTCATGAATGGAGAGAGAAAAGGAGTTTTCTCTCTCTCATTTTGTATTCCTCTTTAGAATCAGCCTGTGAAACTCTTCACCTGGTCCTGTGCAAATATATTAGGAGACCTTCCCACTGCATCTCCAGCTAATTGATAATGCAGTCAAGCTTTCTTTTTTTCCAAAAGCCACAGACAGGGCTGGACAAGAGTGAAAAATAAAAGCTACAGCCATAAACAGACACAAGAGGTGGAAGGAAGGAAGAGCAATTCCACACACTCCATTCCTGCCAATTGCTTTTCTACTTGCACCACCTACAATGCCCCTTTCTGCAGTCAGTCCCTCTGCATGTCCCGCTGCAGATGGGGAAACTGGGACAAGACTTCACCTTCTAGCTGTGGAGACTGATGAAATACAGCTCTTGGAAGGCTTCAGAGTGAGGAGAAGAACCCCAAACAGAGATTTAAAACACATTGTCTCTGACAGAGTATTTGCTGACATATTTTCACTGTTGGTGCAGAGATTTGAGCTTGTCCAGTGGCCCACAAATAAACCAGGGTTCATTTATCAAATATAATGTTGCCTGGTTAGGAAGAGTATGTCCTTTTGTCCCTTTCTACCAGCATGTGACAACGTTGAAGAAAGAGAAGGCAAGGGCAGCCTCAAAGGTTGATTGGCATTTTCTGTCACCAGTCCTCAGGTATGGATGGCTCCAAGATGCCCATACCTGTGTGTGGAAGTTGTGAAGGCAAATCATGGTCTGCAAACTTCCTGTGCCTCAAGAAGCTCAAGTGCATACGATCAGGCAAAACTGGTCCCTGGAAGAATGTTTCTGTCGCAGTGCTTTCAGCTCTGATTCAAAGGTAAGGGTGCACACTGAGTGGCTGGTGAGAGATTCTGAAAGCTAGTAGTGAACCACTGACCACAAACATTTGGGATCCACCAATCTAAAGTGATTCGTTACCTTCAGACTGTTCCCTCCTGGAACCTGTCAACCCAAAATCAAAATTCTTGCTGTTTTTTTTCACTCTGTCTGGCTCCCAGTAAGACCAAATAGACTTCCTATATTTTTCTGGCCTCTGTGTAGCACCTCTGCCCCCAACAGTGGCCACTATAAATAAAAAAGAATCTGACCCATTTATTTCCCATGGCTAAGCTGAATAAAACAGTGAAAAACAGAAAGGATTTTAAGGTAAATTTAATTTTTACACTTACTTCAGTTTTATTAATCTGAGTCACTGCTATCTGGGAACGTAACTTAAACAATAACTTAAACCACTTAAATAATAGTAACAATAAAACCAAATTATCTAAGGTGATATATTTTCATATTTGGCAACCCAATCTGCCCTGAACCATTTCTCCACCATGGAAAGTCAGCTATCCAGCCAATATCTCTATATTACCATCTCTGCTAAGTCAGGAGACCAGAAATAGATTTTCCATACATAATCTCATTATGAACCTGCTTTATTGGAATAAGATACTTTAAGTCCCAGTGGTTAACAAGATGGAGAACCTGAAAGTTTTAACTGTTCTGAGACAGATTACCTATACTGATCTTCAGGTTAGTAAGGTTTTGGTTAAAAAATCTGTACTGCTGCAAAGTGAAAAAAACATCTTCTAAAAGAAGAGAAGGTGTTTTATTTTTGAGTAATATTTTTTATTCTTGTTGCTTTTATTGTGTTTTGGGTTTTTTGTTTTTATTGGTGCCAGAGGAAAACATGTAGTTCATTTTAATATGACAGTTCATTGAAGCTACTCAGAAGCTGGAATATCAGGGTCAAACATGGCAGTAAAATAGTGAACATTATTAAGCAGATCTAATTTGGACAGAGCAAATATATCTCCCCATTTTTTATGGAGTTATAGCAGCAAATCACCATGACGTTATAAAGCCAAGCACATCAGATCCACAGTATTTGAAATGTGCCAGAAACTAAAATCCTTCTCAGTTGTTCAAGCTAAGGACATGTAATCAGAAAGAGTTCTCCTGATCTCCGCTGTTCAGTTCTTCTGGCCACTTACCACAGCAGATCTCATTAAGATAACTGAGAAATGCTGTTAACTACCTATGACATCTTTACTAACTCTGTTCCCATTTCAAAGCATTTCTTTGCTTTGAAAAAGTACCACGTTCCTGTTGGCTGCATACAGAGAGTGGAAATGGGGGGGTGGAAATTGCTTGCAGAAACATTCTCAGGAAAGACATGTGTTACACAGATCCCTAAAAATACTTCCAATTATCCAAAGACTTAATCAAGAATTTCCTGCTATGAACATATGTGCTTAGGGTTTCCTCATACCCCAAGCATGTCTGGCTACTTTACTTGGTACTTGGACTCTTAGTAGCTGTTAAGCTCAAGAGCTCAAGAAGAAATCAAACCAGAAAGTTAAAAGTGTTCCTGGTGCTGTAAATAAGTTGGAGGGAATGAAGATTTATTGTCTTTTCTCTCCCACTTTATATGACCTAAGATTTTGATCCTATGGACTAATGTGTTCTATAATCACACTGTGAGAGTTGTCTGACTCCTTAGGCAGTTCAGTCCCATTGCTGGAGACCTATAATAAGGCATCAAAGTGATCAGTGGTAAAATGGGCAGTAAACTGTAAATATCAACCTTTCATGCTGGTTTTACTCTTTGATAAGAGCTGAGATAGTGGATTTGAAATAAAATGTTTCTCCTTCAGCATTTTCAGCTTGCAGAAGTCTAATTCATTTCAGGTCATACAGCTTACTCCCTGAAGCGAGATATTTACTAATTTAGAAGGTGCTATCAAAAATAGCAAGAAATAGGAAACGAATGAGATAGCAAAATAGTGAGACCTTTCCTGGCACAATAATCTCCAAGGTTTTGACCCAGCATAAAGTCCTCTCTGCTTGATCTTGAACATGCTGGCAAAAATTCCAAATAGGATACCAGGAAAGGCAAGCAGATTTCTGCGACAGAAGCGATTGCATTAACCTATTACTTTGTAATTTACTGAAATGCTTACTTTACTTGAAATGACTGTTCCTTAAAAGCCATCGTGATTTTTGTCTGCTAACCAGGGAGGAAGACAGTGTGTGAGTGTGCATTAGTATCCTGACAACAGTGTCATCTGACAGACTGTGGGTATGACACGGTTCAGGATTTTCCTTATATTTCCCTTTGGTCTGGGATTCACCTCTCCATTTCCATGGCTGCAAACAAATACATTTAACCATAGATGAAAAAAATATTGTTCTATTACAAAAGCAGTCAGAACAGCTGGTTTCTACAGGGCATTGATGTCCCATGGGTAACTCACTGTCCACTAGGACACCAAGGTGTTTTTCCAAGGGAGCTGCTTTCCAGCAGGATGACCCCTACCTAGTCTGCACTAGTGCCTGGTGTTATTGCTGCCCAGGTGCAGGACTCTACACTTGTCCTTACTGAAATTCTTGAGGTTCACCTTCAGCCAGCTCTCCAGCTGTCCAGATCTTGTTGGATGGCAGCACAACCTTCAAGTGTGTCAGTCACTCCTCCCAGTTTCGTACCATCAGCAAACTTGATGAGGGGACACTCTACCCCCTCATCTAGGCCGTTAACGAAGAGACTGAACAAAACTGAACCCAGTACTGATTCCTAAGGAACACCACTGCCTACAGGCCTTCAACTGGACTCTGTACCATTGATCACAACCATCTGAAGTCTGTTGTTGGCCTTAGGCTGAGAGGGACCTTAGTGATCATCCACTCTAACCGCCCTGCTGTGGGCATGGATGTGTCTCAGCTAGACTCAGCTGCTAAAGGCCTCATCCAACCTGGCCTAGAACACTCCCAGGCATCCACATCCTTCCTGGGCAACCTATTCCAGCATCTCACAAGCCTTGTACTGAAGAACTTCTTTCCTAAGCGTGGTGGATTGGGAACTTCCCTCCCACTCAATTAAAATTTACCAGACCAGCTCAGATTGCTTGGTAGCAAGATAAAGCTATATTTTACAGCAAGCTAAATTTACAAGCATATATGCAATATATATTTATGTGTATTTACAATTATATACAATTGAGAAATAATACAGAAATTCAATCTTTCCCCCTCTGGACAAGGAAAGCCCAGAAGGGACCAATGCCTCCCTCTCTCTGCCAGTTAGAAAACAACCAGCAAGGTTTACATGTTACCTGGTCAGCCAAGCTTAGTGGAAGAGGTTAGAGTGGAGTGAAGGAGAACTGAACAGATCCAGTGCCCACAAGCAAAGAAAGAATTGCTTATATATTGGCTTTTTATCCCTCTTAGCAAACCAACAAATGGTACAGACTTTATCATTATTATCCTTTTACAACCAATGATCTAATTTTTCTTCTTAGAATATTCCAGTAAGCCTTAAACCACTACCACTAAGCTCCAGTCTACGCCTATTCTCCCTCAATAGCTGATTGCTGTGCTTCCTGCTCATCATTCTCTGCATTTTGTGTCCATCTTCCTCATGATTTGGCTCACAAATCACCGAAGGAGTTAGCTACACCACGTCTTCTAGGAGACAACTGATCTCTGCAGCTATTTGACCTATCACACTCATTCTCTTTGTTCTCAGCACTTCAAGGTTGTGGGGGAGCATCAAAGACCTGCAGCTACATACTTGGTGTTGTCTTTTACATTGTTCTTCATTAAAAAAGACAGCTCTAATCAGACTATGGAAAACATCCAGCATCAACATCTTGCATCAGCAATGTTTGGGTGATGCATCTCTGTTTTATATAAGGCATGTCTAGAGACAGAATACATAATCAGCTGTTGTGCTGAGGCATTTATCTTTGCAACACTGAAAGGGATAACTTCAGAGGAATGTGTAGTAGCCATGAAGATAAATAACACAGTAGGGCATAGTATCATGTATAAAATATTCCCAGCACTCTAGGTTTCATTTCATTATTAGGTTTTTTAAATGAACCATTTTCTTGGTTACTTTCCAGAGCTAGCAGTCACAGAGGCTAATTTCAAATTGCTTGAGGCCTTGGAAACAAAGATGTATTTGTGCAAACACTGGCTTAAATGCCAATAAAAAATGTGAGCAGGACCCACCCAGCCTTGTAAGTGAATGACACACAAGAGAGTTTCACTCCTCGCAGACCCTCATCTCCTCCACATTTTCCTGTCATGCAACAGAACTTGCCCCCTGGCTTTCAAAATTGCAGAAATACTAGAGAGGAAAAAAAGATAGCTACCCAGGTAGGCACCTAGGTAGGCAGACAGGTAGCTTTCTGTTGCAAGCAGTTCCTTTTGATCAGCATGTGAGGCTCTCCCTGTCTCAGCTGAGATCTCTCCTGGAGTACATCCAGGAAAAACATGGGACAAACGCAGGACTTCCACAGCAGATCAGTAGGAGCATTGAGGTGTTCAGGTGTTAAAGACTGGACTAATCTGAGTTGCTTAGGCTCAAGAAAATGAGTCTGGAGGGAGAGTATGCCAGTTACTAGTATACAGATCACTACAAAAATTTTCAGTAAGAGAATGAATAAAATATTTTTCATGTTCATACATTCACAGAAGAATCTTAAAAGACAATGAGGAAGGTTCAGGTTAGATAACAGGAAAACTTTTGCAATATAAGGGTAATAAGGAGGATGATTAAGAGGATGGAGCACATGCCCTTTGAGGAGAGGCTGAGGGACCTGGGGCTTTTTGGTCTGGTGATTTAGAAGGGATCTAATCGATGTTTATAAATATATGAAGGCTGGGGGTGAAGGGGGAGGGGACAGACTCTTCTCAGTTGTGCCCTGTGATAGGACAAGAGGTAATAGGTATGGACTACAACACAGAAGGTTCCACCTCAACACGAGGAAGAACTTCTTTACTGTAAGGGACACAGAGCACTGGAACAAGCTCCCCAGAGAGGCTGTGGAGTCTACTTCTCCAGAGACTTTCTGTCCCTGTCTGTATGTGTTCCTGTGCAACCTGAGCTAGATTCTATGGTCCTGCTCCAGCAGGGGGGCTTGGACTTGATAATCTATGGAGGTCCCTTCCAACCCCTAACATCCCGTGGTCCTTTGATAAAGCACAACAACAGGTTACTGGAAGTGCTGTGAAATTTGCATCACTGCAAATCTCACGTGGATGTTTATCTGAAGTTCAGTGAACTCTGCTTTGGATCTGGGAGATAGATTGCACAACCTTCTAAAACCCCTAAAAAATCAAATCAAGGATTTTGTGATGCGTTAAAAAATTCTACATAATAAATATACACCTAAATGTCAGTGATAAAACAGTACAAATATACAATTAAACACAGTCATTCAGCAACACACCTTAGCCCAGAATTGTTAGTTGTTTTGATTTTGGTTTTCTTTTTAGATTATAATACCAGTTAGCAATAGCATGATTTATTTCTTTTTTGTCCTAATTAGAGACAAATGAGTTGTTTTATTGTTAATTCATTACGTAGACATTAGACCCTGTGGAGTAGAGATCAAGCCCCTGTTCTGCCACAGAATCTGTTGCCTCAGCTAATCACTTGCTCTCTTTGCACTCTAGTTTTTCACCTGTGAAAGGAAGACAGCATCTCTTCCAGACTCTAATTAGTTTCTTTAAGAATATGTAGAATGAGGATGGAAACCAGCTGCTTCCAGAGGTAGCCAGACACTTTCTTGAGATAAATAAACTCCCTGGGGAATAGGTACAAACAAAGCAATGAATGTCTTGAGACTACAGTCCTCACTAGCTACATTTTTTTTAATATATTTTATTTTATTTTATTTTATTTTATTTTATTTGCAAGGTGGTTGTTGTTCAATTTGAGTGCATTTCTTCAGTTTCCTAAAATGACACGATTATGAGATTGTAGCAATGAAACCAAGGATTATTCCAGATAAGACATTTTGAAGAATGGCTAATCTCTCCACTTCCAACAGAGGATATAAATTACATCCATTAGTGTGGTAGTAGCCACTTCTTTTAATCAAACAGCCTGAGATGAAGCTGGAATGATTTCTACACATCATTGGAAATAAAAGACCTGCCTTAGCGAATGTATCATCTTATTACAGTTTAATAATTTCCCAAGACAAACCAAATGTTAAGTTCTCATTTTATGGCTAGCATTATAATGATTAGATATTTAATATTTCAAGACGTTAAGCACGGTAGATGTAAAAAGTTATTAAACCCTAAAACTGTTTCTTGGACCCAATGACTCTAGAGGCCATTAATTTGCTGTTACTAGTTATTTTCAGTCAGATACACTTGGGTTTATATCTGCATAATTTGCTTGCACTTTTCCAGTGAGGTGGATGAGAATTTAGGAATGGCATGGAATAAAAACAAAGCTTCCATGTCTCTAAGGAAAACTCCTCCTGAAATGGTCAGAGCCATATAGTGAAAGGTTTCAGACTGGCTCTTCCCTCTCAGTCACTCAGCCTGCCAAGCCCAAGTACAAGCCTTCCACCATCTCCCACCACCTAGAAACTGTAATAACCTTTTAATTCCCCAAGTTCGTTCACCTGAAATTGCAAGTGTAAGAACTGTCTCTCTCCCCTCTGAGGGAGGAGGTTGTACCAGGAACTCAACTCAAGACTGTATTTGATCTTATCTGCAAGGTGATTAAAGAGCAGCACTCTGCAGTGGGGAGTGTTATCTCTGTAAGGCTGCTGTGGTCCTGTGAGCTGAAACTGGCCCTCTTCTTTCTTTTTGGTAGTGTTAAATGTCAGTTATTTGAGGATTTCTAGCTGTAAAGCACTTTTTAGACTGTTCCTTTTTCTCACTTATGGTTAGAGGGAGTGGCATACATATTTTTAACTAGGAGCTATGAAGCCTATAAAAAGACACAAGGCTTAACATTTTAGCTGAAATACAGTGACAAAAGAATCAGTCTAAAGACCTTTATTAAGACCTTGATCTATTTTTCTAATGTAAGTTTATTAATATAGCAAAATACGTCTGTTTGTGAAGATTTGATCTCAAACCAAAGCAAAATATTTCAATAACTGCATTTGTTCCACTGGAACCTTCCCTCAAAGCAGCAGACTTTTTTCCCCAGACTCCACAGAAATAAAAAATGGAGCACTTCTATTTGACTGAAAAATGTGTAACTTGTTCTGGGTTTGATGGACTTACCATTTACTTCTTTCACATCAAGTTTAACACATTTCAAGACGTCACTGTGAGCCTGACATATAGAACAGATATAATCATTTTCCTGCACGGATGCTCAGCCTTGGAACGTATTCGCTGACTGCCGTCATAGCTGGACCCGTGGCAGATCATTTTGCATGTGTCACAAACGCACATTCATGCTGCCATAGGTGAAGCAACCAAGCCTGTAGAGAAGGCTGGATGACTCACTTCTACTGCTTCTCATATTCTTTTTGCCAGCTAGGTTGGATACAGGAGCCTCTTTTTGTGCAAAGACTTCCAAGATTGTTGTTCACCTCCTCTATCTTTCTCACCATCTCTTTGCCTTTTTTTTTTTTTCCCTATATATAATTCACATTTGGTAGTTTGTAAGTCCTCCTGGTTTTGTTCCAGTCTTGTGTTGTAGTACATGCCATCCACAAGTTGCAAGAAGACAATGTTCACACAGTAACTGATCAAAATGTCTTTTGGTAAAGCGAGACAAACAAGTCTGGTTCAATGACTGTCTGCATGCTGCAATACCAGAAGACCTAGATTTTCTTCAGAGCTAGGATAATTTATCAAGAAAAAAAACCCAATGAAATAACAAAAGAAAACCATACATTAAAAGCCATACATGAATCTTTAAATCATGTGTAGATCATTTTTACCCAAAAAAAATGTGCACCTTTTCTTTACAGAATCTTTCTTTACAGAATTAAGCAGGTTGGAAAAGACCTCTAAAATAATGTAGTTACCCATGTGGAGTATCTCCAACAGCAACGACAGAGAGAAACACAGAGATCCACTCAATAACATGCTTCAGGCAGCTGATTCAAATCTACTGTTGTGGGGTTCAAATATGTGTTTCAATAATAGCCTACAGAAAGGTAAATACATCAAGTGAAATGTAGACAGAAAAAAAGCTACAGAAGTTCAAGTCCTCTGGCCTGTTTGGGCAGAAAAGCCTTTAAGACAGATCCTGGATTTTTAGTGTGTCAGAGATACTACAGAACTTGGCATATGTAGGTCTGCCTCTTTTTGCTAGCAACTTCAAAATGTCCTGGTGTCATTTCCCAGAATCACAGAATGAACTAGGTTGGAACAGACCTTTGAGATTATCCAGTCCAACCTATCACCAAACATCTTCTAATTAGCTAAACCGTGGCACTAAATGCCTCATCCAGATTTCTTTTAAACACCTCCAGGGATGGTGACTCCACCACCTTCCTCAGCAGCCTGTTCCAACACCAATCTCTCTCTGTGAAGAACTTCTTCCTAATGTCCAGCCTAAACCTGACCTGGCACAGCTTGAGGCTGTGTCCTCTTGTTCTTGTTTTGCTACAGTATTGCATAAAATTAGTATTCTACAAGGATTTATCACTAACAGGTACTGTGCCCTGTCTCAACAAAAACAAGGAAGAGAAGTATTCTTATTTTAGAGTCTAACATGCTCAGGCTAAGAGAAATTCTAACTCAGAAGCTAATACAGTTCCTCAGGTTCAGCTGAAACTTTTTTTTTCCTATAAGTCATTGCACTGAAACTGAGGAAATTCAATAGGAAGGAAAGAAAAAAGNTCACATTTGGTAGTTTGTAAGTCCTCCTGGTTTTGTTCCAGTCTTGTGTTGTAGTACATGCCATCCACAAGTTGCAAGAAGACAATGTTCACACAGTAACTGATCAAAATGTCTTTTGGTAAAGCGAGACAAACAAGTCTGGTTCAATGACTGTCTGCATGCTGCAATACCAGAAGACCTAGATTTTCTTCAGAGCTAGGATAATTTATCAAGAAAAAAAACCCAATGAAATAACAAAAGAAAACCATACATTAAAAGCCATACATGAATCTTTAAATCATGTGTAGATCATTTTTACCCAAAAAAAATGTGCACCTTTTCTTTACAGAATCTTTCTTTACAGAATTAAGCAGGTTGGAAAAGACCTCTAAAATAATGTAGTTACCCATGTGGAGTATCTCCAACAGCAACGACAGAGAGAAACACAGAGATCCACTCAATAACATGCTTCAGGCAGCTGATTCAAATCTACTGTTGTGGGGTTCAAATATGTGTTTCAATAATAGCCTACAGAAAGGTAAATACATCAAGTGAAATGTAGACAGAAAAAAAGCTACAGAAGTTCAAGTCCTCTGGCCTGTTTGGGCAGAAAAGCCTTTAAGACAGATCCTGGATTTTTAGTGTGTCAGAGATACTACAGAACTTGGCATATGTAGGTCTGCCTCTTTTTGCTAGCAACTTCAAAATGTCCTGGTGTCATTTCCCAGAATCACAGAATGAACTAGGTTGGAACAGACCTTTGAGATTATCCAGTCCAACCTATCACCAAACATCTTCTAATTAGCTAAACCGTGGCACTAAATGCCTCATCCAGATTTCTTTTAAACACCTCCAGGGATGGTGACTCCACCACCTTCCTCAGCAGCCTGTTCCAACACCAATCTCTCTCTGTGAAGAACTTCTTCCTAATGTCCAGCCTAAACCTGACCTGGCACAGCTTGAGGCTGTGTCCTCTTGTTCTTGTTTTGCTACAGTATTGCATAAAATTAGTATTCTACAAGGATTTATCACTAACAGGTACTGTGCCCTGTCTCAACAAAAACAAGGAAGAGAAGTATTCTTATTTTAGAGTCTAACATGCTCAGGCTAAGAGAAATTCTAACTCAGAAGCTAATACAGTTCCTCAGGTTCAGCTGAAACTTTTTTTTTCCTATAAGTCATTGCACTGAAACTGAGGAAATTCAATAGGAAGGAAAGAAAAAAGAAAAAAGAAAAAAAAAAAGGTAGAATAACATGTGTAATGATTCCAGAACCAGGAACATAACTTATACCCATCCACTTGACTTTAAAATTATTATTTCATCCAAAGAGATCACAGTCTCTCTAGAGATTAATAGATTAATTCCATATTCTCTGTAGAGGAATATGCTAATAAAATATGTTTACACAGCTGAGCATTTAGAAGACCTGATAACCTTTTGAATGAGCTTGCAAGTTTGTCTTCCTTTTCGCTTGTTCATTGGGGAAAAAAACAAAATCTTTTTTCAAGTGTTCTATGATATATTTCAAATACTTTGCCACAGCCTGAAATATTTTTGTGGTATCTGATTATTAGTGGTGTAATATTATACCATTATTTATATGTTTACACTGTTTTCTTTGTTGGAGTGCTTCAACACAGTGGCCTCATGTTTTTTCTGCAGGATGTTGCTGAGTAAGGCTTTGACAAGTACAAAAGTACTCTCCCTCTTGCGTTTTCATTTGCATTGTGGACATAAGTACTGCCAAAGAAAATTAGGAAACAAAGAAAGATTATCAACTTTGCAAATAAAAATGGTCATCTGGTTGTCTGGAGAAGAATCAGATGAAATGTGTATCAATATTATAGACAAGCTCAATTGTGTGTCACAATTGTGTGTTTGATTCCATAGGTTTCACGACAATGTTATCTGTAGAACTATGATGCTTTCCAGGGCTTGATATGTGGGCTCAGAAGGAAATTCAGGGGGGTCAGGGATGCAAAGAAAATTTAGGATCCATCAAACCTGCTCCAGCTTGGGCTTCTCTCTCCACAGCTGTGCAGGTCCTGTCAAGAGCCTGCTCTACTGCAGGCTTCCTATGGGGTCACAGTCTCCTTTGAGCATCCACTTGCTCCAGTGTGGGGTCCTCCTTGGGCTGCAGGTGGATATCTGCTCCACTGTAGACCTCCCTGAGCTGCAGGGAGGCAGCCTGCCTCACCATGGTCTTCACCACAGGCTTCAGGGAAGACTCCTCTCCAGTGCCTGGAGCACCTACCCTGGGTGGCTGTGGGTTGTTTCTCTCACATATTCTCCTCTCTTCAGCTGTAATTGTTTGGTTGTTTTTTCCCTCCCTTCTTAAACATATTATCACAGACATGCTAGCACTGTCACTGATGAGCTTGCCCAAATAGCAAGTCCATCTTGGAGCCAGCTGGCATTGTCTCTGTCAGAGACAGGGCAAGCTTCTAGCACCTTCTTATAGAAGCTGTACCCTTCTAACCCCTCCACTACCAAAACCTTTGCCCACAAGCCCAGTACAGGACTCCTGGATACAAGCTGAAAGAGTTTTTCTTTGAAGTCTATGGAGCCAAAGTAAAAATCTAAGCACTTGAATTCAAATATCTAGCTCAGAGCCTTGCCAAAAAAATGAAGTTTTAAAGTTTTTCCAAGCATTTTTTCTTGAACCAAGCTTGGTGCCTCAGGTGAAAAATGACATTAAGCCAGATGGCATAGCTGCAGAAGCCATATGAGTAAAAAGAGAGAGTCCTAGAAAAGGAAGTAAATTTAAATTCTAAAGAATAAAAATAGGGGGGGGTGGGGGGAGAAAGGCAAACTACAAAATTAACTAAACTACACTACAGAAAGGTTTGAGCAGTGCCCTAAGTAAAATTCAGGCTAGTGGCTGACTGGAGCTAAGACAATTCAAGAAATGTTTGGGGAGCGGACAGAAGAGGGTGAGGGATGGTATTGTAAGGACCTCCCCACCACTGAGCATGGATGCCATCACCCTGGGAATGTACCTACAGACAATCACTTCAAGAAGTTTTAACTACACAGAGTATTACAGTCTGGATCAGTTGATTGAAGCAATATTTATCTCTACAGTGACGCAACTAATGAAAGCAAGATAAGTATGTGAGCTGCTTGTACTTTTGTAAGGTGTTTCTAATCCCTCTCCTTGAAACATAGCTCTAGGTATTTGGTAACACAAAAGGCAGTCACCCTGCAAAACAAAGAGTGTGCCTCTGTTTCTAAGGTGCAAGTGCTGAAATGTTCCTTCCCCAGTGTAACCAGGCATGCACCTGCAGCACAGCTAGTTGCAACAAGTTGATGGGTACGGAGCAACACGAAATGGTAATTCCTCAGCATTGCCAGGCTGCAGGCTCAATGCAGAGCAGCAGCTGCTAACAGGTGCTTTATACTGTAAATCATCATTTGTGCTCAACTTCTTCCCAGTCAGTGCTGAGGAATGGAAAATTTGATGTTACCACTCCCTGGAAACTCTTCAGCGTTTAAGATCCTGTTCTGCTACACTCAGCATATGTTGGACTAGAAAGTTCAATGTGGAAGCGAAGTGCTGAAGTATGACAGAACTGGACAGAAAGTTATACAAGCTATGAGGTAGGTGTGCTTCATCTGCCACAACATGGACAGGTCAACATTCAGGAGAAAGAATGAAGGTTGTAGTTCCACATGGCCAGTGGTGACTCACTGCTTCTCTGTGAAAGACAGCAGAAACAAACCTACCTTTGTCACTGGCTCTGCACTAAAAGCACAAGATGAAATGCAGACATCACCACACACTGCTACATTCCCAGTCCTCTACAAATGAAATAGTAGCAACACATTTTAACCAACTCTTGCCTTACTTTTGACTTAGGGATATTTGTCTGTGCACTAGTCTTGACTTTTAAATACAAACAGCACAACAGAGTTAATAGATCAAAGAGCCAGTGAGGACTATAACAAGTACAAGCCCATCTTATCATGGGTTTTGTGTGTGTGGTTTCAGATAGGTCACTAATCCTTAATTTTTTCAAACTTTCACCCTCTTGTGAAAGTTTTCTCTGTTTAAGATAGGAATTAACTTCATGCCCTTAAACACTTCCTACAGTGATATACACATTTCCCTAAAAGTAATGAAAACATTTGCTAAAAAAGGTTGCAGACAAGATTTAACAAACAGCAGTAGATTCCAGTGGTCAGGAGTGAAAAAAAAAAAGCAATCATTAAGCTAAGTGGGAACAAACTGCATGAGGAAGCAGTATAATGTGCTCCTCATAAATGTAAAAAATAAAAAAAAATTTAAAAATAAGCATTAGGCTCATATAATCTAGCCAATAATTTAGTTCCAGGAGTTAATTTGTACACCACTGGAAGGAAATTTATATTCCAAACCACTGACACAGGACCAATCATGTAAATAAATGTCTGACTGTCTTAAATCAATGAGTTTTTCAGTCAAGTTAACAACAGCTACTTTTTCTGAATACAGTTATTCATAGCTATAAGCAACATTAGATCACATTCTAGCACAAACAGCCTACACCATAATGCTTATTACCAAGCAATCATAACTTCATCAAAGATTTTTATTTTACCTTCACCATCAAAAACATTCAAGATCCAGAGCAACAAAGTGTCTGACTGCAAACAAATAAATAAATTCACATGAACACAAACTATCTTAAAAATGCCCCCAAAAGGACAACTTCGGAATTAACTTACATTTTATTTTATTTTTTCTTACAACATCAATATCCTTAGGACTCAACATTTTATGTACAATGCAATTAAGATGTTAAAACTTGATAAATAATTTCATTAATGAGTTGATATTAGATGCACAAACTTTACTGCAAACACTAAGGCATCTTAGCATATAAATCCTTTTCTATCCAAAAGTAGAATTTTCCATTACTGGAAAGAGAGAGATGTTTCTTGTGGATAAAATATTGCAGTTGAATGTCTGAAATTAAGTTGAATCCTCAGGTGCATAAATCCGCATTGAAGATTCATCAGATTTATTCAGTTTACTTGTTTAAAGTTTAGCCTCCTCAGATCAGACCTGCCCAGGGTTGGAAATAATATTCAAGCTGCTGTGACCTCATTGATACCATCTTCACTTCCATTGCACCATGAGGGAGGGAGTACTTTTGCACAACCCTAAGCAGAAATACTCTAGGAACTGTTTCCCAAAGAATTACAAGAGCCTTTCTTTGTTCTTCCTATAATCCCTTGTTGGAAGCATTGGATACTAATGGAAGATTACAGGCATTAAAGTGGCATTTCAGTGCTTGTGTTAGTGCTTCATTTGTGATTAGCCTATACTACCAAGGAGTCAAATATTTTTAATTTAAAAAACACTTTTATTTGAGGGGATGTGCTTGTGGGCACAGGATGCTGGACTTTTCTCAGTGGAACAAACCTACTAGTGCAGCCTCAGGTAATTATTTAATCTCTGCTCTGTCATTACTGTTTAGTGGACTCACTTACGATTTCCCATCTTATTTTTATGTCTTCTTTTTGTTTATACAGCTGAATAACCTTTTGCTATTTGTATAATTTCTTTTACCAAGTCTGGCTCAAATTGACTTTTGGCATCTCTCACATTTTCCCCATATTTCTCGATCTCCTAAACATAATTGTATTGCTGAGCAGGACTTTTCCCTATCCCTGCTATGATGCCTATGTACATCTGCAATTTACTTTGTGGTTTTCATTCATTCAAGGAGATCTGGAGTTCTATCCTAAAATTTCCCTCAAAGTATAAATTCCACAGTGTTTCACATTTTTCACTAAAAGATTTCAAGCCTCTTTGATCTTTTCAGTGCAACTGACTTCACAAATCTTAACATGCTCATTCATAACAGGCTTCCTCAGTAGCTGGAAAACGACTGGCTGCACAAGCAATTGAGAGGTACAATGCCTTCTAACCTTCAGATTTGATGTGGCCCTGGGTAGCCTGATCTAGTTGGAAGTGTCCCTGCTCACCACAGTGGGGTTGGACAAGATGACCTTTGAGAGTCTCCTCATCTGATGCAANAGACCCATAACAGAAGTCTGCTGTAGACTCTTAGGAATCTTCCCTAAGAAATTCATACATAATATCTCCTCTTGTGTTAAACAAACTTTGCAACCCTCCTTTTCTATGCATTTGATTTTTAAAGTGTCACATTCATTGTATTTATGCTTTTGATGACCTGTCAGAAAAAAATAATTTTGATGATTCATTCATGTCATCAACTATAGCTCTTTCTATCTGCAGCCAGAGGACAACTCATCATGCTCACAAATCACTGACCCATTTTCCTGACAATCCCTAGGAAACAAGTCATATTAACGCAGGCCATGTTAGGGAAAGAGGTCATTTTAGCCACCCTTGGATACCCATCACACAGAGACTACTTTGCATGCACCCCCTGCCACACATCAAGGTTGTGTTGGAGATGACTCTCTCTTTTTAAATCAGCAGCTGCTTCCTGACCCTTCTGACAAAGTACTGAAGTCTGGTGAGTGCTGCTCCTTTTTGCTGATGCCATTTTCCCTGAGCATTGTCATCTGTTCCTGGTTTGATGAATATCTCTTTCACCTCTTCTCACTCCCTTTCAGTCTTGTACATGGAGGGTCCAGTACTGACCCCCTGGCTCCCTTCCATGTTCCCTGGCACCACTTCAACACCAGTTAACAGTCTTGTGGCAGCTCATCCTGACATGCATATTGGTGAATCCCTCTCACTTCCAGGAAACAATGAGGTCAGAAATGATCCTGGGCACAGCCAAAAACAATGTACAGAGCAGCCAGGAGTGAACTGACCCTTGGTTGTTTCAAACACCATGCAACATGCATGAGTTGATGATAGGAACATCTTTCACATTGGGCCATGCTGTGAGGGGTATTATAATGACTGGAACCTCGCACTTAGGAGAGATCAGCACCAGAGGCTTGAGGGTGTGAGGGGCCACAGCAAAGGTGCATGCTAGGTGAGTGTTCAGTGGTTTGGAAGAACAAAACCATGTTCATGGTTTTGTTCCAATGAAGAATTAGGCTGGTAGAAGGAGTTCGCAAACTTCGCCTCTACAATCATTCTATACCTGCAAGAATATCCTGACTTCTCCAAATAAGTAAGGCTAGGCCACAAACCAATAAAGTTGCATCACTCTGCAAGAGAACAGTGGAAAGAACAACTGGAGACGTGCCCAAGGCACCAAAAGAAAAATTTCACAAGGTATTTTTAAGAAGTCTTCTAGCTGTGCATAACGCTGCTTGGCAAAAGCACTGCACAAATCTTGCAGCCAATCTTTGTTAAAATGTCACTCTCTTTAATGCCAATAGGTTTGCTTAGTACACAGCCTCACAAGAAGTGTAAAAGTGGATTACTGACTCAGAAAATAAGGACAGCGAGGACATTAAAAAAAAAGAAAAAGAAAANCAATTGAGAGGTACAATGCCTTCTAACCTTCAGATTTGATGTGGCCCTGGGTAGCCTGATCTAGTTGGAAGTGTCCCTGCTCACCACAGTGGGGTTGGACAAGATGACCTTTGAGAGTCTCCTCATCTGATGCAATCTGTGAATCTGTGAAAATGCGTGCAGCAGCCCATCCACCAGACAATTCATCTTCCACAGTCAGCTTCTTTGAATTGCCCTAGCCTGGTCTCATCACTAGTTCTGGACAGATGTCATGAATGTCAGCCTGTCACTCTTCAAAGAAGATGCTCAGAGGGCTGCAGCAGCTCTCCTATGAGGACAGACTGAGAGAGTTGGGGCTCTTCAGCCTGGAGAAGAGAAGGCTTCGAGGAGACCTTGGAGTAGCCTTCCAGTATCTGAAGGGGGCCTACAGGAAGGCTGGGGAGGGACTATTTACAAGGTCTTGCAATGACAGGACAAGGGGCAATGGGTTTAAACTGGCAGAGGGAAGATTTAGACTGGATGTTGGGAGNTTTTCCTGACAATCCCTAGGAAACAAGTCATATTAACGCAGGCCATGTTAGGGAAAGAGGTCATTTTAGCCACCCTTGGATACCCATCACACAGAGACTACTTTGCATGCACCCCCTGCCACACATCAAGGTTGTGTTGGAGATGACTCTCTCTTTTTAAATCGGCAGCTGCTTCCTGACCCTTCTGACAAAGTACTGAAGTCTGGTGAGTGCTGCTCCTTTTTGCTGATGCCATTTTCCCTGAGCATTGTCATCTGTTCCTGGTTTGATGAATATCTCTTTCACCTCTTCTCACTCCCTTTCAGTCTTGTACATGGAGGGTCCAGTACTGACCCCCTGGCTCCCTTCCATGTTCCCTGGCACCACTTCAACACCAGTTAACAGTCTTGTGGCAGCTCATCCTGACATGCATATTGGTGAATCCCTCTCACTTCCAGGAAACAATGAGGTCAGAAATGATCCTGGGCACAGCCAAAAACAATGTACAGAGCAGCCAGGAGTGAACTGACCCTTGGTTGTTTCAAACACCATGCAACATGCATGAGTTGATGATAGGAACATCTTTCACATTGGGCCATGCTGTGAGGGGTATTATAATGACTGGAACCTCGCACTTAGGAGAGATCAGCACCAGAGGCTTGAGGGTGTGAGGGGCCACAGCAAAGGTGCATGCTAGGTGAGTGTTCAGTGGTTTGGAAGAACAAAACCATGTTCATGGTTTTGTTCCAATGAAGAATTAGGCTGGTAGAAGGAGTTCGCAAACTTCGCCTCTACAATCATTCTATACCTGCAAGAATATCCTGACTTCTCCAAATAAGTAAGGCTAGGCCACAAACCAATAAAGTTGCATCACTCTGCAAGAGAACAGTGGAAAGAACAACTGGAGACGTGCCCAAGGCACCAAAAGAAAAATTTCACAAGGTATTTTTAAGAAGTCTTCTAGCTGTGCATAACGCTGCTTGGCAAAAGCACTGCACAAATCTTGCAGCCAATCTTTGTTAAAATGTCACTCTCTTTAATGCCAATAGGTTTGCTTAGTACACAGCCTCACAAGAAGTGTAAAAGTGGATTACTGACTCAGAAAATAAGGACAGTGAGGACATTTAAAAAAAAGAAAGAAAAGGGAAAAAATAGTGTAAAAATCTCATTAGAAACAGTACCTTCTCCAAATGGAACAAAATTTGGACAGTAAGTACCGCAAAACTTTCATTATCAATGCAATTCTTATTGTTTATGCTGTAAAATGATGTTTCAGTCTAGAAAAGCAAATGAAAAAAACTCCTCAGTGAACCCATTAAAGCAGCAACATTATCTGAAAAGCAAATTCTAATAAGGCATAAATTTAAATCTCATAATAATCTCATAATAGAAGAAGAATTCCTATTATTTCAGCATCCACAGTGCTGGTATGGGGGTGTAATTCAGCCTGAATCGCACAGCTCTGACAGACCAACCAACGCCCTGAGTGCCTTGATAAACTAGGAGGAGAACAGATGCACAATAAGATAACTCAGACAGCTTGCTACAGTTTCATCTGCCAGTGGGACCCACTTGGTAGGGCCAGAGCCCTTTGCCAAGTCTGCTTTCTCACACTGGATAGATGGCGCTGCTCCAGCAGCAGCTCTCCTATCCAGCTGCTACTGGTACACACAATCTCAGAAAGAGCTTTTATTATGCATTAATTACGAAGAACAATAGGACCTACAAACAACTCCTTAGCAGGTCGTTCAACATTTTTAAAAGCCCGTTTTCCAGAAATGGCAAAATTCAGCTTTGCCCACCCAGTCAGAAATGCTTCCGGGCAAAGTGAACACTGAGCACAAAAGAATGTGAGGGCTCAACACCAGAAATCAGGCTTAGGATTTATTAACCACTAAAATTGTAATAGAAAACCCTGAGAATGTAGAAATACTGATTATGGGTAGTTCTTGGAATCACCGGACTTCTCTGGCTGTGATATTGCAATTTTCTTTAGAAGGGTTTTTTTGGTTTTTTTTTATATATGTGCATTTCCATTGCAGTGCCTTAACTCCTCACTTGAATTGCTTCTCTAAAGCTAGCCTAACCTTGGGTGAGCCATTCTATCGAGGAGACACCTGAACTTGAAGCAAGCTGTCTCTGGCCATGTCTGTCTCCATGATTTCTAGGAAGTTCTGGGCATTGCAGCAAGCTAATTTTTTTCTATCATTTCTCTGCTAGTGGGAGGATTTTTTTTGAAGTTACTAGAGGGCATTTCAGCCTCCAGGCTTAGTTCAGAGAAAATAAGGTTCTAGGGAGAACTTAACACAGCCTTTCAATATTTAAAAGAGACTCATAAAGAAGATAGAGACTGTTTGCCAGGTCCTGTAGTGCAATATAAAAGTTTCCGTTTCAAACTCGGAAGAGGGTAGATTTAGACTGGATATAACAAATAATTTATTTATAACGAGGGTAGTGAGACACCAGAATAAGTTTACCAGAGAGGCTGGGTATGTCCAGTCCCCTGAATTGTTCAAGGTCAGGTTGGACAAAGCAAATTCTGGTTAGGTAGTGTACCCTGCTGCATTAAATTCACTGTGAAGTTGAGTTCTGTGAAGCTGACATGATCTTGGCGGTTACTCAGTCATCCATAAGTTTTTATGTTTGGGTTTTTTTTCAGCATTACAAGGTGGATTTTGGTGACCATACCAGATCCTTCAAATACTCCTCACTTAGACAAAACTGAGACAGTTTTCAAACTATGCAGTTTCTCCAATCACCTATCAACAAACTCCAGAAAAACAAGTTTTGGAGTCTGAATAACAAGAAAAAGTTCAAAAAAACATTTGAGGCAAAAAAATGTTTCAGTATGGTATTTTTACAGCACAAATTCAGACGTGTCAATGATATTTTTATGTCCTTTTTATAATAAGTGGCAGAGTGAAGCCAACCAATCTGTAAAAATTGCACATATACCATAAGTGAGCAAATATTCCTCCCATTGCCTGTGCTGTTTGACCTCACAGTCTAGAAGAGAAGCAGACCTATATTTAATGGCTCTGGCAGCCAGAATTTCAATTTATAAAAGCATCCCTGAGCTCTATTGTCTTTTGAAATACAAAACCCCCTTCTTGTTTTCCTGCTTAGACAGCTTGAAACGGATGATGGCAGGATCCTGCCATTAAACTGCTGACAGGTAGCTAGTTGCCAGGATTCCAGCCAGGATCCAAATTCACAGGGGGCAGGGGTGGAGGTGCATGTTACGCATCCACAGACAAGTTTTGTAATAACCAAATATGGAAGAGAAGGTTTTCAGGAAGCAACCTTCACAAGGATGGCAGAAGTAGAGCTTAGGGAATGAGGAAGATAGGCTTTAGTCACTTGTACTTCCATAGCAGCTGATGAAATCTCTAACTGAAAGCAGTCTAAGGACACTGATAAATGACAGTCATACTGGAGACATCCTGGTTACTAGGCCCACAAATATAAATCATCCATAGGTTGCTCATGTGCTGTATCACCCATCATGAAAAGGTTTGCTAGTACTGGCTTTACTATTTCATTTCTTGGGCTAAACAGCAGATTCTTCACTCCCACAGAAACATTCACACTTCCTGTTTAAAAGAGAAGCTGAAGTTCATCACTGTAATACAAGTAGCATGGAGATTACTCCTTTTGGAATTTTGTCTTTAGCTGTGCAGGAAAAAGGAGTCTTCATGTAGGTTCCTATGTCATGGCAATGAGGGGTAGGATAACACAGAAGCCAAAGTCCCCTCAGTTGCTCTTACCCCAGCAAAGTCTCACACAAGTTAACGTGTGACAGATAATGGAAGCCTCTACAGAGCTGGTCAAGAAAGGAAGCTAAATGAGTCCAGAAGTGCACTGCTGAAAAATAAAAAAGGTAAAATTAATAAAGTTTGCAGGTACTGAATGGTTTCATAGGGAATCTGGGTATCTATAGAAGCAAAATAGAAAAAAAAGAGTAAAATATTTCATCAAATTTTTCTGCACAACTTGTGCTGGGGTGGAGCACAGCTATTCTGTAACAAGGAGTTTACCTACACTTCCTATTTAGCATTCCTCCCTGTTTTCCTCTGCTTCATGTTTGTGTGCTTTGAAAGATAGGTGACACCAATTTATAATAGCTTGAACTTATTCCTGCTATATCCCCTCTGCAAGTAGCTTATTTAACTTGAAATGCAAAACCATTTCACATTCCAGGACCTAAATGCCTAAGCCATTTGCAGTCCGGATTGTTGTGATTTCATAAGCATTTAGTGATAGGAGTTTATATATATATGTGTATTTCTGTCCTAGTCAGTCACCTTAACTGAATTTTAAATTTCAGTTATAATACCATTTAAGTATGGCCATGTCTGTTTTAGAAAGATAAACTTTATTTCCTGAAAGTCCCTGGTGAAGCATTGTGGTTTTATATGTGAGGTATCTTGATTACATTTCGCAAAGAGGGATTTCTGTCCCTGTCACATTGTAACATAAATCACATTTCATGTATGAATGCATCATCTAAAGTCACCTATGTTTACGGCATACTGTGACAGCTCTTTCTCTCTAGAGTCCATCAGTAGCTTGATAATGGTCTTAGACCTTGACATCAGTACCTTTAGGCAATTGACTTACATGGGACATGTACCAGCAAATCATGTTTACTGTAAATAAGGAGAAAAATATACACAATGAAGATAAATTGTCCTTTCCTACTAACAGAAGAAAGCTGTAAAAATTGTCCTCAATCACTCATATAGAGAACTTGAAGAACTACAAGGCTGTTTATAGTGAAGCAGCAAAGTGCTGATGGAAAATTGCTTTGGCAGCAGGTGAGGAAACAGAGAAGTGAACAAAAGACTAAAGAATATAAAACTGGATCGTGTCGACTTTCCTAGCTCTACGGAAATTGCAAATTAAATGTTTTATCCCTCAGTTCTATCAGCTTCAAGTGACTACAATTTATACAGTGTTTCCAGAATTGAATGGTCATTTATGCTAAAAGGCTCACAGCACGACACTAATATGAGATGGGGAATTGCAGAACTGCCATTGCAACGAGGAATTGCAAAAGGTCTTGTTTAGAATACCATATACTGAGCTAGTCATCTATGCCTAAAGAAAGAGAAAACTGAGCTGGAAGAGAAGCAGAAACAATCTGTAGCACTGATTAAGTAGGGAAAAGCTTAAAAATGAGACCTTGTAAAGCTTGGGTTGTTTGGTCAAGCAAAACAAGAGATGGAAGAGGATATGAGGATTCTAGAAGTATGTCTCAAGCTAAATAGAAGTACTAATATAGCATTAAATTACTGTAAATTGGTCATAATCAAATCTATCCTGGAAATTCCTAATATTTGAAGAGCAAAATTTCAGGAATATCCACACAGGCTATGGGAGAAAGTGAAGCTAAATTTGTTTTAAGATGAACTTTAGTACATGTATGGAAAGAGCTTTGTAACAGAGTAAGAAAATGTCTAGGGCTACGAATTGGGTGGCTCACTTCAGTCCCCTAGACAGAGGCAACTAGTGCCATGTCCTCAACATTCATTGCTCCTGGCCTCCAGCTGCCAGTCCAGATAAGTTCTACAAGATCTGGTTAGTATTTGCCAGACCTGTGCAAATTTCTCAGCCAAGTAACAGCACCTTCTACGGCACTAGGTGACCATGTTTAAAATTCGGAATCAGTGTGAGCACAGGCAATCAAAAATTAGGTATGTTGTGTGTATGTAGGCACACCTGGGGGGTTGTCAGCTTGTGTTGCATTTAGGATGTCTTCACAACTGTGACACAGCCTCTATAAGACTATAAATTCAGCACAGGGTGATGGCAATGCTTTGCAGACTAGGGCTATAGGGACATGCAGAGTCTCTACAGCCTTTTCAACTAGAGATATTTCCTCAGTTGCCCACAGTTCTGGATGTTCTGATCATGAAGAACCAGACTGTCTACATATTATGACCTAGACTGTCCATATGCTCCTGTTTTTATGTCCATACCAGCACAGTATTCAATAGTGAATGCTGGCAGAACTTGCATTATGCTGCCCTAAATTTTAAGTGAATTCCAGAAGTATATATTTTTACAGTGATTATCTACTTCCTGGACATATTTTTCCATGTATCAGAATAAATAATAATAATAATTATTATTATTCAGATCTTTTCTTTTTTTAAGTCACACACATATTGGATATACTTTTAAAATCCTCAGAAAGGTATCCACACAACTGTAGCATAAAATAAAAGGGTGCAGAGAGAATGTAACCTATACTACATGTAGTTGTAAGCATTGTGTGTGTCATCTGAGTATTCAGTTGTTTTACCAGAGGCTCTTATGTGATGATGAGGAGATATGTATAAATGGCCAGGTAGAAGTAAAAAGCCAAGAAATAAACCCTTTAAAGGTGAAATGTTTCTGTAGGAAAAAACGTAACCAACCTTCAACATACTTAATATCTGGGAGAAGAATGGACATGACTACCTTTTCCTGGGAAAATAAAACCAGGGATCTCAGTGTCTTGGTTCCCAGGTTCAAAATTCCCTTCAGGACAGGAAATTTTTGAAGGAAGAAAAAAAAAAAAAACAAACCCACAACCAAAAACAAAACAAAACAAACTTCCTGAGAGAGCAGCTGCTTCAGAAGGAGATTGGATGTGGAGTAGTCACAGGAACACAATGCTGATTCAGAGCATCCTTATGGGAAATGTCCTAATTTCGGATGGGTGTGGATTTACGAGGGAAAAAGAGGCAGCATGTAAGCCATGACAGTGATCCACCATGCTCCTCAGATGGATCCTGGTGCATAAAGCGGTAGTTACTCTTTCCTTTATTTCAGCCATTAGTCACAGCTCTCACCTGCAACCTGGCAGCTGACTCTAGCCCAAATCAACAGGCTAGGTACAACCACAGAATGCATAAAATATGCTAAAGGAAACAGGAATTACACTGACTACCACTTCTCATATTTTAGGGGTCTGTCTTTGGACAGGCTGCTGGAGCTGAAACAAGTGTTTCTCTGCTGTGTTTTAAGCCATCTTCAGGAGTAGTTGAAAGCTCTTCAACTTTGCCCTGAAATGAACTAGAAGTGCTCACTGTGGTCCAACAGACCTCAGTTGCCTACTTTCTGGTGCCAAGCTGAGATGACTGAATCCATATGACCGGGGGTTGTGGCCACTGACATGCCAAATCTGGATACAAATTCAGCAGGTGTGCTGAGGGCTGAGTTCAGGACTAAACTTCCCTTGATAGAGAAAGACAGGCCAGAGGAAGCCTGAAGAAGACAGCTGTGTTTGGCTAACAACTGGAGACTACTGAATTGTGTGTAGGAAGATTACAGCACATAGAGTATGGATTATTTTATTGCTGTTTTCTTATGTCATGCAGTGTTACTGTGAACAGTATCTTGAAAAAGGCTGTTGAGTCACCGTCTGTTCCTGCTTACAGCTCCCAGGAGCAGAACAGCAGGTACAGAACATAACTCAGGCTTGCTGAAGCAATTCCAGCTTAGCATGCAGGCATCTGATATCCAAGCACTCTTTTTAAAAGTGTAAAAGCCACTGGATTCAATCCCAGCAGGTGATCTGCTCTAAAATCACATTCAGATCAGACAGCGGTATGGGGGGAAGAATGATATGTTTTCCTTTATTTCAGAAGTGCTTTTAGCTTTGTCTTAGCAAAAGACTGGTAACATTTCTGTTAACAAAGCTAACAACTTATTTTTTATGGATTCATTGCATATTTATAAGATTTAGTGTCTCTTCAAACAACTTGTAACATCTCCTTCTGTTACTTTCTTCATGATAGTTTTAACTACAGCGTTAAGACTTGATTAAAGCGCTTGCATTTAGCATTGTTTCCAACTCTAGCCAGAACTTTCCTTTTGTGTCTTCTCCAGAAAAATATTACCTTCTGTCTCCCAAGAATGTAAAATGTCCAGAAAACCATACCTAATTCCAGAACGTGCCCTTTTTGTGCATTCTGTCTGCCAAAGCACTGCTACCAGGTGCTGCTTTACACCATCTTTTGGTGCAAAGAGGTCCAATAGAAGAGTTCCCATCCCTTCAGAAGCAAACAAGGTAGCTTAGTAAACATAGGGTGGAGAAAGGAATAAATCTGAATTTCTGGAGGTATTCCTCCTTTCTCACACCTAGGAAAGTGGGAGCCAGAGCACACATAGGGTCTTTGTCTCTGACCTGCTCTATCAGTTCATTTTGGTTTTTTCCACAACTTGAATTTTCTTTCTCGTCTTTTATTCCCCAGGGAAACTCAGCCCATGAAACCTGAAGTAGTGCTCACCTGGTTACTACTACCTTGTTATAGTAGGACTTTTTAGAAAGGTAACTACTGAAAACACAGGTAAAAGAAAGGTAACTGTATGTCTCATTGATCTTCCTATACCAGCTAAGATTAGTAGACTGACTTGCACTGACTCCCCTACATTTTGGTGAAGTTGGAGTTTTATCCAAACTGTAACTCAAGAATTGACAGTATAAAAGAAAAAGTGGATCGAAAGCAAAGCTGAAGTTACCTTTGAAACATAAATAATTTGTACCCTCGAATCGACTGCTTGGAATTCAACATCTTTATAGCCATATTAGGCATAATGTGGCAAATTCCATGTCTCCATTCATAAAAAATTACAATTGATCACGATTAAAAAAAATAATAATGGTAATTTGTTACCACACTTGGCAGAGCACTGAGCAGCAGGCTACATATGCAGGTATCATCACCTCATAAGTTTTATTTTCTCAAGTGCCACAGTTGTCCTCTACTTTTTGACTTTAAAGCTACCCTTTTCCTCAGACCCGTGTCTCTGGCCTTGCCGCTTTGCTAGCTAACAGTTGTACGAATCAGCCTAGGGAATAAGAGACTGATTTCTGGAAGGCAGACCTATGGAGACAACTGGTGATGAATCACTGAAGTTAGTAGGTGTTAGCTGTTAAAATTGCTCTTAATGAATGAATCTCACAATGACAAAAGCAGTACTCATCAGACAATGAGAGCAGTGGCACTATGTACTCGGGCAATACACGGAAATGATGCAGCAGAAAACACTACTATCTAGGTTGCAGATGCTTCTGCAACATAAATAAGCGCAGAAAAAGATAAGAGGTAATAAGGAATGTTTGCCACAAATAATGACCAGGTACACAAATACAAAAAGGAAAGCTAAGGTGTAGTGAAAGCTGACTTCTCTCAGACCTTGATGAATGCATTGTAATGTTCAAGTCTCTTTTGCAAGCATCTCTTGGATTGGAGTCACATTACTGAGTTTAAGTCATCTAAGCTACCTCAGCAGGGAGTGTGTTTTCAAATTGAGAGAATCTGGGAGGTAGAAGAGTTGGTGACAAGGATGTGCTGTCCACATCCAGTTTAAAGGTTTTGCTGATCCTGCGTTTTCAACACCAGTTGAAAGTGCCATTGAAGCACAGGCATCTTCTTGCAGCGCATCTGTCAGTGTAGTTGCATAAAAAAGAAATCTTCTATGCATGTTCCAAGACTATTGCACACTGTTAACTGACGACAGCAGTGGAATTCGCAAACTTGATCCCAATCCAGGCTAGAACAATAAGGTCCATAGATGTGTCTGCCTTCGCTCGATAGCGTCTACCCAGCTGTATCTCTAGGGTGTTCACATCTGTGAGACTACATTCCCAGCCTCCTTCAATTGCAAAGCAAGATACTGTTATTAAGGTATTATAACTCAATAGCTATGGTTTTATTGAAGCCCATAAAACAGTCATTCCTTCCTTTCTGCTCAGGGTCTGATTCAGCATCTGCTGAACTCTGTGAAATTCTCTCTGGTGACTTGAAGCAATTGTAAAATAGCCTCCAGGTGAGCTGCTCGCTCATTTACATTGAGTTGATGTTGTAGGGAATTTAATTGTTACTCAGTAATGCTGTTTTGTCTCAGAACGAATGCAGGAAGTATTTTGTAGTGGTAGGAGCAAGGATTCCTTTTGCTGAGAAGACAGGAGATGGTACAACGCCAGCTACAGTTTGTGTAGTTCCAGCACTTTTGCAACACCTTCCAACACCTTGGCAGCTGCTGCAGCAAAGTCTGACCTTAAGCATAGCACCAGTTATGACATGTATTGCTCTCTGCCATTGCATCTTTTTTCACCTTTGCCATGAGCAGATGTTATTTTGTATTGCCCTTTTTCCTCTATTAGCACAAGTTTGGCAACAGCCTGATTTCATGGCCAGTACAAATGCTACTTACATTTGAGTCATATATTCACCTGTGTGAAACCTACAGTTACTCTATGCTTCAAGTGGGCTGTCTAATGTTTTTTTTCCCTCTGTGCCCATATTTTTACATCATTATATCATGAGGCACGTAACACAATGAAGCAAACTTCACGTCCTCTGTCCATGGAACATATCCCTTTTCACTCAGCAATTTCTCTGCTGCAATGGGTATGGGTCATATTCTCTAACTGAAAAGCAAGTCCCTGGAGGAAAGTGCCTGCTGCTCATAAAAATACAGTCAAACAAAAATGATGCATTCATCAGTTTTAATGTTTAACATGATTCTGTGATGACTCCCAGTCCACATAGTAGGAACTTCTAACCTTGGTGATACTGGACAAGAGAGAGAATTAGTTAAACAAATGTTCTTTTTGTTCAGCAAGGCACTCCTCTATGTTCTACCATTGAGCGTTTTCACTGCAGAGCAGGTTTGCCTGAAGCAAAACTGGCAGAAAATTTTGTGATTAAATAGTTGTTTATCAGAAACTATTGATGTGTCAAAATAAATAATTACTTAGAAGCACTCAGGCTACTTTTAAAGGACAAGGCTTATCTGGTCAAACTCAGATGGAAGACAGATGTTCACTGACCTTAACAGAGTTTCAGGCAGGCACGGGGGAGTAAGAACTCAGCCATGACGTTCTTGCCTTGCTTATTTCAGCCCATGCATCTGAAACTCACACTCCCACATACTCAGCAGGTTTTCTGCTCTCTGGACTATTAAGTCATCTTCCCTTATGCTCTCTCCAACAGATAATGTAGTTATCCATGTGGAGTATCTCCAACAGCAATGACAGAGAGATACACAGAGATCTACTCAATAACATGCTTCAGGCAGCTGATTCAAATCTACTGTTGTGGGGTTCAAATATGTGTTTCAATAATAGCCTACAGAAAGGTAAATACATCAAGTGAAATGTAGACAGAAAAAAAGCTACAGAAGTTCAAGTCCTCTGGCCTGTTTGGGCAGAAAAGCCTTTAAGAGAGATCTAGATTTCTAGTGTGCCAGCTCTCAAGATACTACAGAACTTGGCATATGTAGGTCTGCCTCTTTTTGCTAGCAACTTCAAAATGTCCTGGTGTCAATTCCCAGAATCACGGAATGAACCAGGTTGGAACAGATCTTTGAGATCATCCAGTCCAACCTATTACCTAACACCTTCTAATTAACTAAAGTACAGCACTAAGTGCCTCATCCAGATTCCTTTTAAACACCTCCAGGGGTGGTGACTCCACCACCTTCCTCAGCAGCCTGTTCCAATGCCAATCACTCTCTCTGAAGAACTTCTTCCTAATATCCAGCCTAAACCTGCCCTGGCATAGCTTGAGACTGTGTCCTCTTGTTCTGTCACTGGTGGCCTGGGAGAACAGACCAACCCCTGCCTGGCTACAGTCTCCTTTCAGGTAGTTGTAGACAGCAATGAGGTCTCCCCCCTGAGCCTCCTCTTCTCCAGGCTGCACACTCCCAGCTCCCTCAGCCTCTCCTCATAAGGCTGTGCTCCAGGACCCTCATCAGCCTTGGTGCCCTTCTCTGGGCACATTCAAGCAGCTCAACATCTTTCTTAAATTGAGAGCCCCAGAACTGGACACAGGACTCAAGGTGTGGCTTAACCAGTGATGAGTACAGGGGAAGGATGACCTCCCTGGTCCTGCTGGCCACTGTTCCTGATCCAGGCCAGGATGCCATTGGCCTTCTTGGCCACCTCGGCACACTGCTGGCTCATGTTCAGTCACCTGTCAACAGTACCCCCAGGTCCCTCTCTGCCTGGCTGCTCTCCTGTAGCACTGCTTGGGGTTGTTGTGGCCAAAGTGTAGAACCCAGCACTTGGACTTGTTAAAACTCATAGCACTGGACTGTGCCCATTTATCCAGCCTGTCCAGGTCCCTCTGCAGAACCCTCCTGACCTCTAACACATGTTCCCAACTTGGTGTTGTCTGAAAATTTATTGATGCTGGATTCAATCCTCTCATCCAGATCATCAATAAAGATATTAAACAGGACTGGGCCCAGCACTGATCCCTGGGGCACACCACTAGCAACAGCTGCCAACTGGATGTGGCACCATTCACCGTCACTCTCTGGGCCCAGACACCCAGCCAGTTCTTAACCCAGCTATTATACCTACATGCACCTCCCAAAACACAAAATCTGCACAAGAAATCACAAGGAAAATGATGAGAATTATTTTCCACAGATTTCCTGCTTAATGGAACCTTCTGTAACAAGAAAGAGAGAATCAGTAATGTTTTGCACTCGTGATCCTTTGAGATCTCATATTCCTTAAAAAAGTTAATAAATTCATACTCATGGATTCTTTTAGGTAATAAGGATTTTATCTTTATTTGAAGATGAGAAAAATGTAGTATGATAACATCATAGAATCATAGAATCAACCAGGTTGAAAGAGACCTCCAAGCACATCCAGTCCAACCTATCAACCCAGCCCTATCCAATCAACCAGACTAAGTGCCCCATCCAGGCTTTTCTTGAACATCTCCAGGGACAGTGACTCCACCACCTCCCTGGGTAGCCCATTCCAATGCCAATCACTCTCTCTGTGAAGACCTTCCTCCTAATATTCAGCCTATACCCCCTCCCTCCCTCCAGCAGAAATTGAGACTGTGTCCCCTTGTTCTGTTGCTGATTGCCTGTGAGAAGAGACTAACCCCCACCTGGCTACAATCTCCTTTCAGGTAGTTGTAGACTATATTCTTCATATCAAATATAAAGTCTAAATATATCACTCTCAGCCTTAACTAAGACATTATCCTTTTCCATAAAGTGTTTTTCCTCTCAAAGGTGTCACAGACAGAGCTGAAGGGAAAGATGCTCTTTTACCTCACCCATACTGCTGAGATTTTCATGAGATTGGTTCAAGTGCTGTCTATAAAACAAGGGAGAATTACCTAAGTCAATCAGACATTTGTATTTAAAGTGCATTAATTACCTAAGTCAATCAGACATTTGTATTTAAAGTGCATTCCATAATCAAAGGCGTTTGAAGTATTTTGATCTCTGCTGCACATTGGAGAAATTGGGGTGGGTTTTTTTATAACAGCTTTTTCATTACAGCATCACACTTTAACAAACTATTTCAATGCATCAGTTTCTATTTTCCAGTGAAAACACATTTTGTTTAGAAATTTCTAACAACTTGACTTTCAGAATAAGTTAATAATAACCCAGACCTAAATCCTGAATTCCTTCCTGAGGCATATTTCATCCTCTCAAAGATTTGATCTGTCAAATAAAAAAAATAAAAATTTTTTTTTAAAAAAGTGGGGGGGGGAGTAGTACTGGAAATAATAAGGGTTCACCATTTGTATTTTCTTAGGGAAGTAATTTTATGATGAAAATCTCCTAGGAATCTTCTTTTGACTGCAGTGACATCTACTGGTACGCAGAAAACTTTGTGAACACGAGATAAGAATAACCATGTCAAAGCGACACTGGGTATGGGGCCCAGCACCTTGATGTTTTATTCCTAAGTAGGAGACTAGAAAAAAGCAGATGTTTCAGAGTTCAGATATGTATCCTCCCAAGGACTGCGGGCTTGCTCATGTTTCCTGATGTAAGAATAAATGGTTCCAGTGGAGAAAGCACAAGTTCAACTGTGTTTTAAAAGGCAAAGAAATTAGATCATCTGATACATGGGGAGCAGATTGTTGTCTCCTTTCTATTCATGAGTGAATGAAAAGAAAGGCAAAGACGGCACCTGAGGGAAGAATTCAAGAATGCCAAGGGGTCTCCAGAAGCAGCAGTTCTGGCAGAGGTAGCAGTAGGCTGATGTCTGGAGTTGTCAAGTATATCCCTCCCTGAGGCACTGACATAAAACACAAATACAGCAAAACTAACACAGCGATAAGTTAAAAAACTGAAATCCTGCACACATTACTTTTGAGCATCCAAACCCTATCTCCTGTTTTCTTTGTGTGATGCACAAAGTTAATTACAGTCCCTCCCCTTCAGAATTCTGGATTCTTGACAGTATTGAAGATGAAGATCTTGCTACTCTTCACTAACATAGTCCTTCTTCTGGCTCTACCTTGCAAACAAATAGTGGGCACTTATATAAATCCCTAGCTCCTATCAAGTGTTTTTTCAAGGTCCTCAGCTGTTTTTCATTGTAAATTCTCTCCTTCCATGTTTTGATCGTATTTCATTTAGTGCAAATTATAAAAAGCAGCATGTAAGATATATCATACTTATGAAGCATCACAAAACATGTCTTTGAGGCAATGCAATTGTAGGAGTTTAAGAGCTAACACTCTTAGTTTTAAATTATAAAGAAGAGAGAAGAACTTTCTGGACATTCCTTTGAATATAGAATGAATGAGCAGGGAATTGGTTGCAAAAGGAAAACAACCAAAAAGTCTGTATCATTCATTGGTTAGCTAAAAGGGATAAAACGGCAATGCATAAACAATTTCTCACTTTGTTCCCCTTGCCATTTGCCTTCCACCTCCTCAACTGCTTTGTACTCAGCAGTGTTCAGGCCACACTTTGAGTCCTGTGTCCAGTTCTGGGGCTCTCAGTGTAAGAAAGATGTTGAGGTGCTTGAATGTGCCCAGAGAAGGGCACCAAGGCTGGTGAGGGGGCTGGAGCACAGCCCTACAAGGAGTGGCTCGGGGAGCTGGGGGTGGTCAGCCTGGAGAAAAGACGGCTNTTTATATATAAGGATCTTCCTCATTTTCTTTCTGAAGCAAACCCAAAATCTGGTACACTTTAATTGCACTTTATTTGGCAATATGCACAATGCAGAAAGTATATTACGATAGATCCTTTTCTTAATAATGCTGAATAATGGCATATGAGCATTTTAAAAATCAGTGATGAACATATTCTGATATCAAATACTTACTAGGCTTTTCTAAAATGACTGAGAAACCTATCAAGAAATATTGTCCAATGACAATAATTTAATGCTGGTCAAAGTCAGAAAGCTGCATTGTCTAATGCGTTAAATTATTCTGTTCCACTCTGCCTTTCAGTTAAAATCAAGTTGATGTATGCTAATAAGAACAGTGGGCCATCTCTCTGGACTTTGCAGCTTTCCACATTATCCATGAATCTATCCTGTAGCCATTTAGAGAAGCACTGGGAGCAAATGAGTTATGAGTCACAGGAAGAAGAAAAGGCATGTCACAAATATTGAAATTAAATGCAAAGGGAAATGACAAGTTCTGGAAATACGAGCTGCCTAACAAGCAACAGATAGTAAAACAAGGCAAATGCTGGAAATGGCAAATAATACAAGAAGACAAATACTGGGAGGAAAACATAATAAAATAAGAGAATGGAAACAAATACAGAACTAATGGTATCATTGATCCTAAGGAATTTTGAAAGGGTAAGACAAAAATACTGAAACAAGCGAAGCTCCAGGGATGATGCTAAATTAAGACACAGCACAAAATAAGAGATCAAAAGATTCACTTAAAGACTTGATCAGAAGCATCAGAGTTGCCACTGATGAACTCTATGACTCTGTCCATTGGTTTTTGTGTAACATCAGTATAGTCTATTCAGCTCCAATCTATTTCCTTCCTGGCATACAAATACATGTAGCTAATGTTTTCAAGACTGTGGAAGGTTTTTCAGATCTTTGGCCACTGCTTTAAACATGTTCATTCAGACTTCGATTTACATCTTGTGTAGCCTTAACAATTTACAGAAATTACACTTACTAAGCAAGGCAGAAATTTATCCAACTTCATTTATTGATTCTAAATTAAAAAGAAGACAGCATGAAAATAAAGATGAAAGGCCCCAATCTCAGCTGAGATATATGAGAGTAGCTAGATGAGCTTCTGATTTATATTAGGAAACTCACCTCAAGGTTCTCTCACTGTGAGAGAGCCTCTGAGGGTGACATCTGCTAACATGACATGGTCTAGGGAGGAAACAGATTTGTAATTAAGAACATTATTTATTCAGCCTAACCTAAGGCACCTTTGTCCAGCATCTGCTTTGCGTCACACTTGACTGGACACTGTGCACTGACTTTACAAGGAAGCAAGGGAAGATACAGCAAAACCGAGAAATCTCAGAATACCTACACCAACATGTTTAGGAGAAAGGTTACTAGTATGAAACTAATACACAATCCAGAGAATATTGGAGAGCTTAAGGAACAGGTAGAAATGAACGCTCCCACTTCGCATGATCATGCCTGACTTCAGTACAACTGAAAATGGGATTAAATTGAGAATGAAACCTCCAAACTTTAATTAAAAGTTGGCAGCATTGTAGAGCCCAGTTGATTTTAAAGGACATTCATGAGGCATTCTGAGAACAGGGACTTTCCATCTCAACACAGCAGTCATGTGTCTGACTAGCTTTATATATAGGCATAAAACTAAACAAGAGACAGATGGTATCTATTAACCCCTCTCCTTTTTCAAAGGGGAAAAGAAAAGGTATAAGGGAAAGAGACTGGATTGGAAAACTAAGTTACCTTTAATGAAAATAATAACAATAAAATTAAATATAAACAAATATATACAAAACCAATACTGAATCCAAAATCCTCGATGGCAATCAGTCACTGTCACCACTGATGACATGGCAGAACTCCCAGACTGGATTCAGAAGCAGCTGGGAACTGAATTCAAAAGATAGATTAAGGAACTTACGGATTGGGATCAAAGGCAGAAGGCTCAGAGCTATCCTTGGATATTGGCCATTGAATAAGAGAGCTTGACTCAAGTGATCCCCAGCTTTATAACAAAAATAAAAGATACACAGAATGGAATACCTAATTGATCAGCCTAGAGTCTAGTTGATTAGCCTAGAGTCACCTGTTCTGTGTACTTCTCACCACAGCTGTGGTCTTTTACTCTGCTCCCACATGGAGCACAAACGGGTTAGCAGTGGCCTTGGTGTGTACTCCAATCCTTGGTACTAACTAGAAACACTGAGTGTTATCACTGCTAGATGGAGACATTGGTAAATCAGAAAGTGCAGTTAATTAGGAGAGGCTTAGCTAAAAAGTAAAATTACTGAATAGAACTAGTTCTGTTCTAACACGACTCAAGAAAATGTTCCATTTATAAGTGGTGTCAGCTGAAAATGTGCTTTTCTGTATGGCAGAGAGGGTAAAAGGCATTAAACTTATTCAAAGCAACAAAGAAATGGAAAGATTAGCTCTTCCCTATATCACCAGCTATTATCATGTGACCCTCTTAAACACGAGTCCAAACGCTTGACAACTCTTGGCAACAATTAACATCATATCTGCAGGCTACAAGGAACAACACAGACACACCTCTGCTCAGCAGAGTTAAACTGAGTATTAACTTCATTTCATGTAAGCTCAAGTTGATAGCCCTACAGTCAAACCCTATCCACATATATGGATATCCTTATTCAGCATGTGGAGCAGCTTCCTGAATTACACAAAATGTAGAAAATACACACAGCGTAGGAAATCACCTACAAAACTTTGCAGGTTGGAGCACTGAAAGTAAGCCAGATCAGTTGCATATTTCTATTACTTGCCTATTGGGCAGACTCTAGGCCTTCTTCCTAGTATTTCCCAAGAAATCTAAGTACCATACATGATTAACAAGACCTTCAGAGGCACAATTACCCGTGGCAAGCACCATTCTGGAGCTCTGTAGAGTCCATTTGTCTCCTATACCTCCATGGTGACAACTTCCAGCAGTATGCCTCCAAATTCAACATAGAATCGTAGAATAGTTTGGGTTGGAAGAGACCTCCAAAGGTCATCCAGTCCAACCTCCCTGCAGTGAGCAGGGACATCCTCCATTAGATCAGGTTGCCTAGAGCCCTGTCAAGCCTGACCTTGAATATCTCCAAGGAGGGCCTCAACTACCTCCAGTGTTCCACTACCCTCATGGCAAAGAAATTCCTCCTAACTTTTGGATCACATTCACAACAGGGCAAGCAGAATTTATAAATCCATCTAACAGACACTATGTGGGTGCCACCACTTTCTCAATGCAGATTTTTGCAAACTGTGTGCTGAAATGACTGAGTGCATAGTAACCTATATTAAAACTGGAAGCGTTGGTGACTAATGATAATTTGACTTTCTGATTTAGTTTGATTTAAATTAATACTATAAAAATTCCATGAGGAGAGGAGTTAGAAAGCCATAAAACTGAAGAGGGAAAAAAAATTATCAGGAAGAAAACCAAAACCAAACCAAGCAAAAATAAATGGCTAAAATATGTATTTAAGCTCATGCTCACAAGAAATATATCAGATATAGGAACATGCACACTATATAAAGGGCTTATTACATGATATTTAAAATGCATCTAAGGGTAAAGACTAATTTATATTATATAGAAAATTACACAACTGAAGCAAATATAATAATCAAGAACTAGAGTGGTCGGTTGTAGTCTTGTGATTCACAGAACCTGACATTCTGCATCATAAATGTGAATAAAACAGCAAAATGCTCACCATGACAAAAGAAACATTAACATTAGGACAATTAAATAAGAAAGGCAACTACAAGAAGACTACAATGATAGCTGAACTCCCTAATATTCATAGATTCTTTTTAACTATAATAAATGTCAGTAACATAATCTGTTGCTGAGTCAACAAGCCACACAGGGAAGTTTGTTTGTAGGTTATATCACATTTAGTGACTACAATATCATGATGCCATCAGGCATAATATGCCAAGAGTTTACTGAAGATTCAGCTTTAATTTACTGAATTTTATAAATTTTGTCTCTGTCAAATCAGTGAGAGGTTATCTTTACCAATGATTTACCTTCTACATAGAAAAGAATTATTTATAATTACGTGGAAGATTCATGTAACACCAAATTGCAGTGGCCTCAACCCTGCTTTAAGCAGACAGGTGCTGTGAGATACAACCTGTCAACACACAAAAATTAATCACAAGGGGGTTTGTCCCCAGAAATAAAAACTAAATATGGGCTTAACTGAATAAAATTATTTCCAAGGCTAAGCATTTTAAAGTTTGCAGAGGTGATGAGTCACATAAAATTGCTGCTCAGCCACCTGACTCTTGAACACACCAAACTATCTGTTACATGTCAAGTTCACCCAGTCTGACTGATGTACAGAATATGAAGTAAATTATGGAGCAACTACATATTTTAAATTCAAAATGAAGGTCATTGTGGCATTTCAGATCAAAAATACTTTTTGTATTGCTACAAATATTCTCTTTCACATAAACTGTAATAAACCCCAAAAAATAAAAATATGCTTTTTACTTCTTTGTGGATAAATCCATATACAGAATAAATGCTAACCAAACAAAGAAAAAAGCATTTATATTTTAGTCTTCTACTCCTTAGAGTAGAAGTAGAGTAGAAATCACAAATTTCCAAGTTCATAGTACTATGCCTTTTATCCAAAGATCTTGATGTGCTTCATAAACTTTAATTAAGCTTCACAGCATGCTCACCAGTCAGGCAGAAATTACATTATTTTCAGAGAAAGCATAGTATGGCCTTCATTCCTCACATCTCTGCTCTGATTACACACTGCATTTTCTCTGCTCTGATGTACTGTGGAAAAATATACAATAGCAAAGCAAAAGGTCTCAGTGTGCTCAACCTCTATTAGTTTAATTTTCTTTGCTTTCTTACTTTTTTTATAATACCTCATATTAACCACCGTATTTTTTTACTACTGAATTCATTTATGTATACCTAAACTGAGATTATGGCTGCGATACACTAGAGAGGTGATTCTGCCACTCTGCTCTGGTGAGATCTTACCTGGAGTACTGTGTCCAGCTCTGGAGCCCTCAATACAGGAAGGACATGGACCTAATGGAGTGGATCCAGAGGAGGGCCATGAAAATGATCAGGGGGTTGGAACACCTCTGCTATGAAGACAGGCTGGAGGAGCTGGGTTGTTCAGCCTGGAAAAGAGAAAGCTTGAAGGAGACCTAATAATGACATTCCAGTACCTGAATGGGACCTACAAGAAGGACGGAGAGAGACAGTTTACAAAGGTCTGTAGTGATAGGATGAAGGACACTGGCTTCAAACTAGAGAAGAGTAGGTTTAGGTTGGATGTTAGGAACGAGTTCTTTACCATGAGGGTAGTGGAACACTGGAACAGGTTGCCCAGGAAAATGGTTGGGGCCCCATCTCTGGAGATATTCAAGGTGATTATCGACAGGGTTCTGGGCAACCTGATCTATTTGAGGATGCCTCTGTTGACTGCAGAGCGGGTTGGACTAGATGACCTTTGAAGGTCCCTTACAACCCAGGCCATTTTATGATTCTATGACATTTCTTCTTTTCTTTTTACTTAGAAAGAGTTATGGGGTTTAGGTCTCATTTTCATCTAAAATCAACTATGTAAAATGTATGTGAGAAAAGTGCACAGAGACTATACATATTTGCAAATTAATTGCTACAGGCGTTGTATTTTTCAGAGCACAAATCCTCTTTTCCTGGATTTGCATGTTCATAGAACAGTATGACCACATTTTCTTTTGAGACATCTGAATACCTTGATAAAAAACAGAGTACCATATCAATAAATGATCCTTTCCCTCCTTCAGGAGTATGTCTAAGGGTTCATGCTTCATTTAAACACAATGCTATAAAGACTGAAGTGAGAGGAGTATATTCATTATCTTTTTGCTAATTGCAGTTGATCCTGTGGTACATCTAAGCAACAAATATGTTCCAGGTGTACCTGCACTCTGATCCTGGATGGCACTTCATCAAAAGTGTCACTTTGGGTTATGCAGCTTTGCTGACTGGCAGGAACTCACTCCAGCATGAGATAGCTGCAGTGGAATATTGCCTAACTGGGACTGCCACTGCAGTGTGGACAGCTAATGGGTTGAGTCTTGCCTACTGCAAGGTAAGCAGCTCCCAGCAGCCCTGTCACTTGCCGCAGCAACCACATCCTGCCAGCTAGAAACATGTCCCATTTCTTCTCTCTGACAGGTCTGTCGGAGAGATGTTGATTGCTTGCTCAGCTGCTTTGCTAACGCACACACATGAGATCTCAGGCTGTGCCAGAAAGGCAAGCATGGTGTGCTGGATTCCCACTTGCATTTAAATTGGGCTGGCTCTGTAACCATGTCAGCACAGGGCTGTGTCCCAACACATCAGCCCTCTTCTCCACTGCTGCAGGTAGCAGTGGGACTGAGATTGGAAATATGAGAAGTGCCATCATCTCCCTTTCAGAAATACCTTCCTTCAGACCACTGCAAAAAATGGGAAAAGTATTTTCCAGTCTTTAAGTTCTTTAATTTTATGACATAAATGTTTTGTGCCTACAGGTATTTTGTGTTACATGGTATGATTTGCCAAAATGTTATTTTCTATATGTATATTCATTCTATTTCCAAACCCTTTTGCATGCAAGCAGAAAAAGTAAGCTAACTACTGGTAGACCACAGAGTCTGAACTGAAAAATCTACGTCTCCAGATTCTAGGTATATGCTATTTATCAGCTTAGCCTCTCTACAAATTCAATTGACCCTCCTGAGGCAGTTTGGCTGTTGAAGAGATAATAAGAAATCATTAATATTTTTATAATCCTCAAAATTTAAAACTATTTAAGAACATGCTGTCATGGCAATAACTGCTTATTTGACAGCAGCTCCTAAAAATACTCCTGAATTCATTATATGATTAGCATATACATGATTCCCAAAAGAGCCATTTCACAGACTAGTACTTCTGAGGGTCTGCTGCCCGTGCATTAATGGTTTTGGTGCTATAAAATCACTGGAAGAAAGTCTCTGTTATGAATGGAGAACTTCCCTCTTCAGTGAAAGGAAATCTAACTGATCTACATGATTAAACCCTTCTTATCCCCCTGGAAAACCTGCTACCTCATAAAATGATGTTGTACGGGCAGAGCTCCCACATTGCAGCTTTTAATCAACAACAGGAATATTTCACCTATTTCTGTTAACGATGTCTTCAAAATTCGGTCAGTCTAGCACTCATAATATTCAGGGAATTCTGCTGCTTTGTGGACATGCAGGATGAAGAAACAAATTCAGATCTCGTTTAAAAACTGGCCTTCAAAGGAGTATTCTGATGTTCACCTGGAGCAGAGTGACATAATTCAAGTGTGATTTTTATACGCAAAGATGGAGTTTCAAAGCAAGGAATATAACTCCAGATTAAATCATTAGGAGTGCTTCACTTGTCAAATGCTGCTTGCCTGAGCATTGTGTCAGCAGCTTAGTCTGTTCTTCTGCCTGCCAGATGTGGAATAATGTGTGGAATAGTGTCTAACACTGAGACGCTGTTGTAGCATAGGCTTACTCAGCACTTTTCTGGTAGCAAAGGGCATTACTGGTAGAGCTGTTGCAAAGTATCCTGAGACAAATGCATATTAGTAAGAATTACCAGGTATTGCTGCTTCATGGTGACTTTCATTTTCATTTTGTAGAAGGGCAGTGATTAATGAAGCCTCTGCATGTGGATATAATCAGAGAAAAGAAGCCCAGCTTCCCAAATACAAGTGAGATCTATCTGTAGGAGACATCAGGGCTGAGCTGTGACTCATCAGCCAGAACAAGGAGTGAGGGATTAAAAAGGAGTGAGTGGCTCATCTGTTGGAAAAAAATTGCAGGAAATCACTGCTCCAGGGCTGGATCTGTCACTTACATGATGTATGAGCCTTCAGAGGCAGATGTCTCCTGAAGATATCTACAAATGCTAATCCGACTTAGTTTTATAATAGCAAAGCCACAATAATTCAACTTTTCAGGACTGCCTAATCACTGTCCATCTATTTAATACCCCTCAGATAAAATTTTCAGCATTTCAGGTATATGGGATGGAGGAGAAAAGGTCCTAACAATTGCATAACTGCTTACATGAAGATTGCTGTAAGACGACTATGGTGGCTACATGAGGTCTATAGCAGGAAGTAGCACAAGAATAATAAAAGTGCAAGGATGGTACAGCTGCAGAACACAGGCACTAACACTTGTACTCCACTGTAAGATTCAGCTCTGAACTTCAAAGGGTCAGCTCTGAACTCCAAAGGGTCCTCCTCATTTGACTTCTGAACTTAAAGCATTCATCTTTTCCAGGCATCTGGAGAGAAGGCACAGATTTCTGCCATGTGCATCACTGAAAGACATGTCCTTCAAGAGATGTGTTTCATCAAGCCACCACAGTACTTAGCACCTTTCCCTGTGGTTGTCCTTGTTTTGCAAGCCTGTGTAGCTTCCAAGCCGTTCCACCAGTGACCAAGTGAGACAGAAAATGCAGGGAAAAATATATCCCACCCTCCAAAACATGTCTTCTTTGGCAAAGGCAGCGCAAGCTTTCTTACAAGCTCTGGCGCTAAGTGGAAGAGGACAAAGCCATTTTACCCGCAGCTAAAAACAGTTCCCAGGAGTTTGGGCTCTGCTGAGAGCTAATAAACTGTGCTGATAAGCAACTGGTCTTCAAAACCATGCATTTTCTGAAGAGCTCATAAAAGAAATACCTGGATCAGATGAGAGTATGTATGTCTGAAATGTCTTCCCCCTTTGTATCCTGCACTTCTGGAGCTTTAGACAGTCATACCTAAATGGCTCTGTCTTGCAGGCACTTGCTCCCCAGGTCTGCATGGTTTCACCTAAGTAAGTACACTGAAGAGGACTTCTATTTAATCTCCTTGCTCCTTAGCCCTCTGTGCTGGTCTAAAGCTAAGAAATACAGAATATGATAATACAAAAGCTGAATCTGCCAGCATTTACTTTGATTTCTCCCTTTCATAAACAAATGCAAACCAGGTAATATACCAGGGAAAAAAAAAATCTGAGTAATTATTTTAAAATACTTTTCATATCTTCTAAGCACAAACACAATTTTTAACAGCAATTTTTGGCAAATAATTACCTAAGCTAATAATAACTTTATCTACCCAAAAGTCATGTGTTTGCCTCTGTAACATGTACAGGAAAACTTAAAATTGGATCCAAATCAAACATCTCTATGAAGAGTAAACTACTGAAAGATCTTTTGAAACATGCTTGTGTATGAAGAGTAATCACTAAAAACATATGCAAAAAAATTCTACCCATAGATTTATAATACAGATGGCACCTTAAATCATCTATATTTTAAAAGGATTCTATGAAAAATAAAAAATGCAGATGACAACATCTTGTTATATTTCTATTCTGCAAGTACTTGAAGAGCACACAGAAGCAAAATCTAGGCCCAAGTGTGTGTTAATGAAGCTGATGATTTATATAGCTGTTTGGAAAGAGGTGTCACGCTGCTCATTTGGAATGTCACATCCACCTTCTCACCAACACCAAAGCACAGCTAACAGGGCTTTCCCAAGGATGAATGGGAACGACAACAGTGACATCGAGTGGTCGCCCTTGCTGCTTGCTGCTGCGTATGGCCAAGCGACCCCTGCGATAGCGGTAATGCAAATGTGCAGACAGCAGAGTGTGCACTGATTCACAAGATTGCACTGGGTTGGAAGGAACCCCCAAAGGGCATCTTGTCCAACTCCCCTGCAGCCAGCAGGGACACCTCCAACTAGAGTAAGCTGCCCAGGGCCACATCCAGTTTGATCCTGAGGGGTGGGGCCTCAACCACATTCCTGGGCAGCCTGTTCCAGTACTTTATCACTCTCACTGTAAAGAGCTTCCTTCTAATGTCCAACCTAANAGTAGTTAAAAGGTCTCCCCAGAGCCTTGTTTTCTCCAGGATGAACAACCCCAATTCTTTCAGCCTGTCTTCACAGGAGAGGTGTTCCAGCCCCTTGATCATCTTGGTGGCCCTTCTCTGGACCCACTCCAGCAGGTCCATGTCTCTCTTGTGATAGGGGCCCCAGAGCTGGACACAGTACTGACTGGTGAGCTCAGTGCTAAGTCAACTAGCCCTGCTTGTAGAGCAGCCACAAAGGTGCATTCTTTACAAACAGTTTACACATGGTTTAAATTCACACAATGCTTATTTTAAGCACAATCCTGCGTACAAAGTAGCAGAGTTCATAATGTACTGACAAAGGCACAAGCCGAATACCAAGGACAGCATCTGCCACAGCGTGGACCGCACCCATAACAGGCTGGTGTCAGAAGCCTGAACAACATGACCTGGACGATACAAGCATTCCTAAGTATATAACGTCAAGCATGTACCCAGCACCAAATTAATGTGGCTATTTTCTGGCTCCAGAGGTGCTTTTCCACTACTTGGTCCATGTGCCCACTGTGGCCCTCCTAGGCCTCCACACTGATGGGAGACCCCCCTCATGCCTACATGCCCTTGTTCCTTGAATAATTTATATCTATGCAAAACAGTTTGTTTTATATAGGCTGGATGGGCCAGAGCACACCTTCCAACAGGTTCCCTTGCTTGGATAATCAGAGAACCAGCACATTGGTGAGTGCTCTCATGCCTTGGAAGCCAATTTCGGTGCAGCAGATGAAGTCACCAAGACTAGCTGCATAATTAATTATGTACATAAATGCTCAGCTGGCTATTTGCAAGGCTGAGAGGGCTCCACTGGACAGCAGGAGGGCAAAAATCACTCAACAGCCAGGGATATGATGAATGCTCATGTGGTTTGGTGCCTGTTGCACCCACATTATGTTCCTAATCTATTGTTTCATTCTTCATCCCCTTCTCAGTGTCCAACCCCACAGCATGACAGAATTTGTACTAAAATTCCCCACCTTTTTCAGTTCTCTATTGCTTCTTTTTGTTTCATTTCAACGTTTAAAAATACAATCTCCTCCTTACTGCTCTTGTGATTACATACCTTCCGTGGCAAGTTGACCCTGGTTGGATGCCAAGTGCCCACCAAAGCCGCTCTATCACTCCCTCTACTCATCCAGAGAGAGAGAGAGAGAGAGAGAGAGCGAGCATGATGAAAGGTTTGTGGGGAGATAAGGATGAGGGAGATCACTCAGCAGTTACCTTCATGGGCAAACCAGACTCGATTTGGGGACATTAATTTAGTTTATTACCAATAAAATAGATTTCCAGTTCACCAGATCAGATGAAATTTCTCTTTCTCATTGAAGACCACAAGGTGGCATATGAAACGTACAACAAAGCCTACAGTAGAAAACTACCAGACAGGCATTACCTGGAAATTCAGTTTTAAGAAGCAGTCTAAATTTTTTTGTGGGGATTCATCTTTTTTCAGTCCATGCTCTTTATATTTGATAACAGAATGAGGTTTAACGAGACCAAGTGCCAGGTCCTGCACTTTGGTCACAATGACCTGAAGAACACTACAGGTTTGGGGAAGAGTGGCCAGAAAGGAGTGTGGTGGAAAAGGACCTGGGGTGCTGGGAGACAGCTGAACGTGAGCCAGCAGTGCACCCAGGTGCCCAAGAAGGTCAACAACATCCTGGCCTATATCAAAATCAGTGTGTCCAGCAGGAGCAGGGAAGTGATTGTGCCCTTGTACTTGACCCTGGTGAGGCCATAGCTTGAGTACTGTGTTCAATTCTGGCACCGTAGTATAGGAAAGCCATTGAGGTCCTGGAGCACATCCAGAGAAGAGCAGCAAGGCTGCTGAGAGGTTTGGAGGCCACCATAGAAGGAGCATCTGAGGGAACTGGGGTTGTTTAGTCTGGAGAAGAGAATGCTAAAGGGGAGGTCTTACTGCTCTCTACAACTACCTGAAAGGAGGTTGTATTGAAGCTGGTGTTTGTTTCTTCTCCCAGGTAAATAGTGATAGGATGAAAGGAAATGGGTTTAAATTGTGCCAGGGGAGGTTTAGATTGGACATTAGAAAAAACTTCTTTACTGAGAGTAGTGAGGAATTGGAACAGGCTGCCCAGGGAGATGGAGTCACCATCCCTGGAGGTGTTCAAGAAGTGTGTAGATGTGCTTTAGTGGCCATGGTAGTTGGGTTACAGTTAGACTTCATGAAGATGTTTTCCAGATTTAGTGATTCTATGATAAAGAAATAATGTGTACAAGCATTTCTTAACAGAGAGACTATTCTTTCTACTACATTCTAAACACAGACACTGGGTCTTGTTACCTGCAGAGGTAAAAAACAGAGAATAAGTACAGAACAATCAGTGTAAACCAGAAAACATCTTCCATTGTTTCCATCCAACAGCTGTAAGAACCAGACAGACCATTGTGCATGCAGCTGTGGTGTGAAAAATCTTCATTTTAATGAAAACTTCATTAAATTATATTTCAAATGCAGAAGTACAACATCTGGTACCATTGTGCTACACCATGGAAGATCTGAGGCCTGAGTGATGTCTGAGTACAATGAAAAAACTGTCACTTACCCTGTACACTTCTGAATTCAGTGGATTCAGCAGACATCTTTGGGATGTCTAAAGGACTATAAAGCTGTGAAGGTGTAAACTGTTAAGAGTTAGTTGCTGGAGTGTTTTCATACACTTTATGCAAGATAACATCCTGCTTTAGCCCTTGCCAGTAAAGAGTATATCATGTGGATGCATCTAGTTTTCTGAACTGCACTCCAGGGAAACACCTTCATTCTGCAAATCACCTTAAGTACATTCCCAAATCCATCCCCAAAATGTCTTTCTGGCTCATCTCAACTACCACCTCAACCTGTCTGTGCTCTTTTCCCCTGTATGATGATGAGTTGTGGCAACTCCAGGCCTGTTACATCTTTAAAGGCATTTCAAACATTGGCCAAGTGTCAGTGAGCCAAAGGAAGATGTCCAAAGAGGAAGTCCACATGCTCCATCCTAGAAACTTGGAAAAGTGTCATGCTAATATCTATAGGTAATTAGACAGTTTGAACCAGTGTGAACATAGCACGGTACCCAGTGCACGCGGGCTGGTAAATGGGAGTCCTCACTTAATATCTGTTTCACGTGTCTTGTTCATGAAAGTATTTTGGGGTAATTTCCCTTATTTTCAAGATCTTATTCTGGAATTTTCCTTCTCCCAAAATGCTACCTCTGTGCTGAAATTATGCCTTACATTATTCCCAGATGACACATGCTAATTATAGATACAAACAGGAAGAGAGGGCCATGTGTTCATGCCCAAAACCCGAGGAAATGATTAACAGGGTTGATTCATTTTGGGTTACTATCAATTTCTCAAGACTTAAGTACTGTTGCTAAAAGCCATAGACCTCCAGCAGAATACTCATCAGGAATTACCTCCTCCTAAATGAACAAAAATTAATTACGCTTACTAACAAAAAGACTAAAGCTTGGATTGTCAGTGAATGGGGCTGAATATTGTAGCCCAAACACCAGGAAGGCTTTGCTTCTCTCTTAGAAAGTGGAATAAATAAAATAGTGTTGCCATAACCATTGGTTTTATACAAGAACAATGACCTTTCATTATATGAAAGAGTATCTGTTGCTGATGGTTCTAAATCTCAGAATCTCTTCTCAGTGGTGTCCAATGATAGCACTTGGGGCAAGCTGGATCAAAGGAGGTTCCATGTGAACACAAGGAAAAAAATTTTCACTGTGTGACAGAGCCCTGGAACAGGCTGCCCAGAGAGGTTGTAGAGTCTCCTCTGGAGACATTTAAAACCCATGTGGACATGTTCCTGTATGACCTACTCTAGGTGATCCTGCTCTGGCAGGGAGATGGGACTTGATGATCTTTCAAAGTCCTTTCCAACCCTTAACATTCTGTGATGCTGTTTGATTCCAGTGTGGGGCGGCTTTGTTAAACCACTAGTGCTGAAAGGAAATATAATTTACCTTCAAGAGAGGACCAGAGTTTACACTGACTTACAATGTGTTATCGTGGAACTAAAATCCCAGGTGACTCAGAAGTATTCCACTCCCAAGACCTCTCTTGCTCTAAACTGCTAGAAAAGCTCCTCACATCTCTGCCCCTTGATTCAGCCAGCTAGGTAGCGTTGACATGTCCCAATACCTGGATACTCTTATGTCAATCTCTTAATGTAGACTTGTGTTAAGCAGTCATCTGAAACAACAAGTAACACTTTCCAGCACACTTCAGGTGTTCAGGAATGGCCTAGATTGTTAGTGTGTGCCACACACTAAGAGGAGATGGTTAAGGCTGGTAGGAGACTACATAGATGACTGCAAAGGGTGTTGGTTTCCACGGTGCTCTGCTGTTGCAGCCATTATCGATAGATCTGAGTGAGTTTGTATTACCAAGATGGCAGCAGGCAAAACAAGGTCTCAGCCATAATCTAAATACTTGATGTTTCATTTGGGAAAATATCAGGACTGGAAACAATTTCTCACTAGTAAGAAAGAGCACAATTGAAGAGGTTACTACCAAACTCCTTAATTTCTGCAGTGTAGATAGTACAGAACATTCATACAAAATATTCCTTTCAAGGAAGCTTTTAAAAACCAACTATCCATTTCCTTTTCATTTAAAACCTTGGGAAATCCACCACCAAAAAAAAAAAACAAAAGCAAGGACAGAGGCATTGTGATTACTGACTGAAAATCCATGTTCCAGAGTCCTTCATACATAAAATCTAATTATACAGGTGAAAACCAGGGACTATCAAGAGTTAAGAGGAAAATTATGTCTTTTCCCCAGATGTTTTCAACTATTTAATAGGCAAAACCAGGTCCACCATGTTTAAGACCAAGAGCAAAAACAGAGTAAAATTGTATGAGAGATATAACAGTTCTATTGCCATGCTTTTGTATTACCTCATATGATCATGTAAATAGCTTTATCTAAGTGATCCAGATTAGCAGTTTATTTAAGATTAGCATTTTCCTATCCTCAGGTTAATTATATCCACTTAATCATGATAATGTTCCATGTTCTGTATTAGTGACCTGAACAAACACTCAATCATCGTTACAAGACGTAACCACTTTTGCTATTTGATTTTAATAACTTACCATTTGCTTTTTTACTACCTTGCTAAAAATATGGCAGTTTGCTATACAATCCTCCCCAAATTTTGTGGACAAGATCACAATTATCTTTTATTGGGCCTTTCATTTTAAACCCTGCCATAAAAGTGAATCTACCTGCAAAATACCTGTAAATATCACCAAAAAAAGAAGGAGGAAAAAAACCAATACCAAGTAGTCTGGGGGGAAAAAAAAAAAAAAACAAACAAAACACAGGGCTCTGCCAGAGCAAAAGTGAGGCTGTATTTATGAGCCAGGACAGATGACAGTCATCACAACACTGGTGCCACTGTTTGGTAGGAGCTACAGACAGGTTTCCTCTCTGAATCTCGCATCACTTTGCATAGGAAGCAAAGCACAAGAAGATGAAGTATCTGAAGATGGAGAATACACACAGGTAGCTCTCTTCCCAGCTCTTTTCCAGGCAGGTCTCAGCTAGGTGGCACATCCAGACTGAGATCCACACTCAATCCCAACACACAGTGTCACAGCCTAAGTGTTTGATACAGTCCACTGGGTTTGTTAGTCTTGCAAGCTAATATGATCATAGATCAGTTGTCATCTCTGATTTTCAGCACAATTCCAGACATGCATATGAAACAAATTACCAAAATGGCCAGAGCTAAGGCATATAGACAGCATAAATTATGCTTTTGCAAGCAGGAAAAAAATAACAGAAAGTTATTCTTTCTGAAACTGAAATGCAAAGAGAAACTACACTCAAATGAAGGTACTTGAAACCACAACAAACTGAACCTCATATATTTATGAAATGACAGCTTCTTTAAATCTGAACATCTTGCCTTCACAACTAAGAGATCCATATGGCTTTCTGTGCTGTTCTGCAAACACAGTCACTATTAAAACACCACAACTGAATTTTGTGTTTAATGTCCATAAAAATGAGGCTCTTTGTCTGGATGGAGAGAGAAGACTGCAACAAATTACTTCCGAAAATCGAGTCCTTCTGTTAGTAAAGACATGCACATGGTGTGGATTTGCATACATGCATATGTGAATACAAAGGGCTGCATGAACAACTATGCTTTAAGAGGTTTGTCTTTCAGATGAAAATACTGTGCATGAGTTCCACAGATGCAAACGAAAACCAAACCTTTCTGTTTCATTTACCCTCTTTTCAACATCTGTGTGAGTAACTGTTTACAGCAGAAGTCTAAAAGCTCTTTCCACCCTATGCTGCCCATAGGGAAGAATAGCAGAAAGTAAATACCACTTTGGTCTGGAAAATGTTGTTTAATTTCAGTTGTTACTTGACTCAGTCTTTTATACAGAGACCCAAGGCATGTAACGGATTTTGTAAGTCCATATCATCACGTACCGAACGCACATTGCCCTTCTGGATCTCACAAGCAGATGACTAACCTTATCAACATAGCTGTCATACTTTCAAAGCCAGTTTCACCAAAGACTTCTTACATTCAAGAATCACATTCATTACAAAACTACTCAAACCACAAGGACTATCAGACACAAAAATGTATTCTCTTTGCTGTAGACTTCTTTTTATCTCATTATAGATGTAGACCCTCAGAAAATTCCTACATGAAAGGAATACTGTCTCCATCACCGTTCTCAAACAACACCTTTAGTAAGTCCCTTGCATACCTTTTGATGATGAGGGAGATGTACCTCCTCTGTGAGTGAAGTCTGAGGTGTCACTGCAATTTCACAGACAGATTGGTGGAATTTTACATGGAAATGCTTCTTTTCTCAATCTTCAGCATACTTAAAGCACAAAAACTAATCAGAGTTCGCCATGTAGTCACTGATGATCCTTGAATCTGCCACTGATTTTTCCTGCAGGTCACTTCTTATTACTACATATCCTGCTTCTATTTAGAGACATCAAAGGGATTTTAAGTAAAAATTAGTAGCACTGAGAATAAAGGAGTTTAGATTGTTTTTACATGTGATGAACTGATGAAACAAGCTGAGTCTTATGTTGATAGAGAAATTAACTCAAGAAGGTATTCCTCAAAAATTGTTAGAAGTGATTAACACCAACTGAACATACTGTGAGTGTAATACAAATCTCTCAGATAGGAGATAAGTCAATTTACAATTGGAAACAGCCAACAGGCACTGTTAGATGGCTTTCATGAACGCCATTACACCATTGATTTAAAGTCAATTATGCAGTCAATGCAGACCACCACATATAATACCTCATGGGAATATTTGACTTTTATGACAGTTAACAATTTCAAAACAATCTCAAAGGAATATTTTAAACATTAAGTTACACCAATTACTTTTTATTTTGGCTGCAGCTTATGCCACATAACCTCACAGAATGTTAGGAGTTGGAAAGGACCTCAAAAGAGTCCAACCACCACCCCCCCCCACCGCGCCACAGCGAGGATCACATACAGTAGGTCACACCACAACACGTCCAGGTGGGCTCGGAATGTCTCCACAGAAGGAGACTCCACAACCTCTGGGCAGCCTGTTCCATGGCTCAGCCACCTTCACAGTGAAAAAGTTTTTCTTTATGTTCGTGTGGAACCTTCTCTGCTCCAGTTTGCACCCATTGCCCCTTGTCCTATCATTGGACATCACTGAGCAGAGCCTGGCTCCATCCTCACAACACTCACCCTTCATGTATTTATCAACATGAATGAGGTCACCTCTCAGTCTCCTCTTCTCCAAGCTAAAGAGCCCCAGCTCCCTCCACCTTTCCTCAGAAGGGAGATGTTCCACTTCCTTCAGCATCTTTGTGGCTTGGCACTGGACTCTGTCACACAGTTCCCTGAGGTCCTTCTTGAACTGAGGGACCCAGAACTGGATACAATATTCCAGATACAGCCTCACCAGGGCAGAGTAAAATGAAATCTTAAGCCAGGTGTGATGTACACACACATCATCTGAAAGAATGTCTTTTAATAATATAAGGAAAAAGTGGGGGTTTCCAGAAGTAGCTCTAATATTTCCCCCAGAAACTTCTCTTTGTCAGGGGAATTTCCGAGTCATCAGTTTATCATTTTGGAACTTCTGTCTGGGTGTGCCAGCAAAAATCACAGGTCACAATAGCACTACAGCTGCAGAACTCTGATCAAATGGTGCATTAATATTCCCTTTCTACCCTTACTAGCAAGTCTTTCTTTAAACTCTGACAAAAATCCTAATATCTGTAGAAAGCAGCAACCAACTACTTATTCCTGTAGTCCTTTACTGTGATGAAAATTACACTATTGCTTCCATGCAGCTAGCAGAAACTGGCCCAACACCTGTACACATCAAAGGGAAATGGACAGGCTCTTTAGACCCTATATAAGGGTCTAAGTCACAAAACAAAAGACCATCGTAATACTCTTGGAACTGTTACTTGTCACTTATTAGAATCACAGTAATTTTCTTCTAAATATAGATGAAATTAACACAACATACTGCAACAAGATGCACAAATAACTTTTTGTACAGTTTCTTAACATTTTTAGCATGGGGGCATTCTTAATAGGAAATATCCTAAGTATGTATTTACTGTAGTGCAAGTAATTTCCTTTAGGAAATAAAATCTTTTCTATATATCAAAGTTGAAATAGTATGACAAGTAGTACCATCAACATGGTAAATACAGAGGGATGTGCATAAACCGATACCCAAAAGCTGCACGTTGCAAACACAGTATGAAAACCGTGCCTCTGGGGAAACCACTCAGTGTCCGGAGGACACAAGCTAAAGGAAAAGTGAAAGTAGGGAGGAAGTCAGCACTTGGCTTTTTATGTGGCTGCTCAGTAATGCTGCACCATTTGGAGAACACAAATCTTCCAACATACAAGAAAACTGGAAAAACAAAGCAAAGCTATCCTAGATGGAAATAAAAAATAATTGCCATGCTTTAAAATATATGCCATGAAATATCACACAATGTCATAGCCTGAAAATTCTGCTCCTTTCCCTCCTTCCCTGGTCCCTAGTCATTACTGGGAGATCATCACTGGGAGAAAAGAGGACAGCTGAAAAGCCACAGATATTTAGCGTAAGATCCATACATGTGTAAAGGCAAGAGATTCTGGAGAAGAAGAGGCTCCAAGGTGACCTTATTGTGGCCTTCCAGTAGCTGAAGTGGGCCTACAAAAAAAGCTGGGGCGGGACTTTTTAGGATAATAGGTAGTGACAGGATTAGGGGGAATGGAGCAAAGCTGGAGGTGGGGAGATTCAGACTGGATGTGAGGAGGAAGTTCTTCACCATGAGAGTGGTGAGACCCTGGAATGGGTTGCCCAGGGAGGTGGTTGAGGCCCCATCCCTAGAGGTGTTTAAGGCCAGGCTGGATGAGGCTCTAGCCAGCCTGATAGGTGTCCCACCAAGTAGGGTGTCCCTGCCCATGGCAAAGGGGTTGGAACTAGATGATCCTTGTGGTTCCTTCCAACCCTAACTGATTCTATGATTTGCTCTACTTACCTTATTTCATCCTGCAGAACTGTCACTCCTTGTGGAAAGCTATAGACTTCTAACTGGAAAGGATTTATTAGTCTACAAGAACTTGTCTTGGGAACATGCCTTGCAAAACCTTCCTGCGTCACCCTCACATTAAGCTATCACAAACACGTCACCCAGTCAGACAGCTCACCCTGCATGGGAGCAAAGGTGAACTTCCCCACTTGCTGGAAATCACAGAATCACAGAAAACATCCAGTTGGAAGAGACCTCAAAGACCATCCAGTCCAACCTCTGACCCAGCACTGAAGGATCAACACTAAACCATATCCCTAAAAGCCAGGTCCACATGCTGCCTAAACACTTCCAGGAACCACTGCCTTGGGCAGGCCATTGCAGTGTTTGCTAACACTCTTTGTCAAGAAGTATTTCCTAGCATCCAGCCTGAACCTCCCATGGCACCACTTGAAACCATTTCATCTAGTCCTGTTGCTTGCTACCAAGGAGAAGAGTCTGCCCCCTCCTCGCTCCAACATCCCTTCAGATAGTTGTAGAGAGCAATGAGGTCTTCCCTCAGCCTCCTCTTCTACAGACTGAACCCCAAATTTTGTAATTACCTTTCAGAAACAACTCTATCTTGAAAAAATTCTTCCTAGGACAGGCTCAGAGCAGACAAATGAGTGCCTGCTGTCTGGGGGAAGAGGTAGTTTCCATCTTTTGTCACCTGAACAATGAATATACACCTGTAAAGGGTGCGTGGGCAGCACTCCGGGATGGGCTTAGCCCCGGCAAGCAGAAATAGGCCGAGACAGCTGCGGGTATTTAGCCTGGGAAAGAGCCTGGACTGAGAGGCGACCTGATCAAAGTGCATCAGTATCTAAACGGGTCGGGATGAAGAGGATAGGGCTCGGCTCATTTTTTGGTGCACAGTGATAGGAACTAGGACAACAGGCACGAACTATAACGCTTTTTCACTTGAAGAAAAACTTCTTTCCTGTAAGGGTGACGGAGCACTGGCTGCTCAGAGAAGTGGCAGAATCTCGTCTAGAAACTTTCAAAACCCGTATAGGCGTTGTGACTAACAACCTGCTCTAAGTGACTCTGCCCTGCGGAGGTCCCTTCCCATGCGGTGACTGTGAAACATGACATCTCTCACCGCCTCCCTCTCTCTCCCCGATCCTTGGCCGAGAGGATGCCTCCCGGCTCCACGCCTCGCTCCCTGCGAAGGAGCAGGCTACTGCCCCGACGCAGCTGCCCCGGGGAACCAGCCGAACCTCCATAACCGCCCCCCACCTGAACCTCCCCGGACGCTGGAACCCACTTTCGCAGTGAAGGGAAGTCCCTCCTCCTCGAGCTGAAGGCGGAGCGGACTGCGGAGGAAGAAGGGCGGGCGGAGCGGCAGGAGGCTCTGGGCTGGGCTGGGCTGGGCTGGGCTGCGCTGCGCTGCGCTGCGCTTCGCTTGGCAGCGGAGTGCGGGAATGAGCGCCGGGGATGGCGGAGACCGGGCGGCTGCCATCAGCTACGCTCTTCCCTCCATCCCTTCCAACAAACTCCCGGATTTGCGTTTTATCAGCCGTGGAGCTTACGGTACCGTGTCCGCCGCCCGCCATGCCGACTGGAGGGTCCCGGTGGCCCTCAAATGCCTGCAGGGGCCGCTGCTAGACAGGTGACGAGGGTGGGGAGGGGAACACAGGGATGGGGCATCGCTGAGGGGGCGGCCCCGGGCAGGCAAGGGGCGATAGAGGCAGTACGGCTGCCAGAGTCGGGCTGCCCCGCCGCCCCTATCATCCCGCGCCTGTTCGGGGCCGGCAGTCGGCGGGTAGTGCTGGGTGAAGTTTATTCCCCAAACAGGAACCCAGAACTTGGCGTCTGACCAGCCAGCTAAGATGGTATTGTGGGCTTGTACTAGCTTAGGCTTCGCTCGATGCCCTTCTGATAGGGAGCAGACAGAGATGAAGTGATCTGCAGGCACAGGAATAGACCTTAGTATGTTGCAACTCGTTTCCCGGCTACGGCTGAATCCCGTGGGAACACCCCGACCTTTCTTAGACCCAGTCTTTTCTGGAGAGAAGGAGTTGTGCCTCTCGTCCCATGCTTTCTCTGGAGGCTGCCTTTGTTACTTTTATCATTGCCTAAAATTTTGTATAAGAGAAGCCATTTTCCATCGTGTAGATAAGGACCACCAATTACCCTTAATCAACATCCATCTAAATTAAAAGTTTTCCTGTTGTAAAAGCAGCAGGCTTTAGTTCTCCAGGCTTTCTCTTCTCAGCATGTAATGTTATGGCCATTTTTTGGGGAGATAGATCTCCATCAATGGACCCAGACTAAGGTGAGCTCTTCAGCATGCACTTGAGCTTGTTGGGCACAAGCCAGTTCTCACCTGCAAGCTGTGAAGCCATATTAGCGTGTGCTGTGGCGAACAAATCGTGCTGGGCATGGTGCGCGTGGAGCCATGCTCCATCACAGCTGTATTGCTTCTGAATCAGACTGGCTCAGATCCAGAGGATCAGCCTTAGATGTGCCGTGAAAGTCCTATATTTGGATATCCTAGTCAGGTACTTATACCAATCTCCACTACTATGAAGTCTAAATAATTTTTTTCTTAGAATTACCTTTTGTGGTCCAAGTATCCTCAATGTCAACAAACCCTTATTTTTTCAGGAATACTTAAGAGACAAGGCATACCAAATAGTAATAGTTTGTCACTTTATGGACAAAAGCATGCTCAAATAAAACCTGAACTTCTCAAATCCTCATGATGCAAGTTCTGAATTTGTAAAGATGCATCAAATTCACATTTGTTAGGCAGTGTGACATAGAGATCATTCACACAGATAAATTCAGGTATCCAAGCATCATGAATCTGGTCTCTTCCTGCTGCCTGTGCATCCAGGGAACATTTCTTGTCAGAGCGTGATTGAAAGCAGGGACCCAATTTGAAGGAACAATTTGTATGAAAAGAAAGTATAGTTGATCTTTTCCTTTTCCTTGAAAAAATGCAAGTGTATTCCTTTAACCTCTGTTATTTTGATGCACATCAGCATCCACCAAATTTACATGAATTGGAGAATTGTGAGTATTAAAATCTCCGCTACAGGAGATTAGTATTGGGCCTCAGTGACAACTCAGGATTTGAAGACAGGCAGTAAAATAGTAATGTGCTATAAAAATAGCGTAGTAGGAATTAAATGGTGACAGGGGGTGGTGCTGCACATAGGTACATAATTTTTGTAAGAGAATATAGTGAACTCAACATTTACTTTGAGTTTCCTAGTATTGATATGGTAATGTTGTTTGTTTGTTTGTTTTCTTTAAGTGATAGAAACCACCTTCTAAAAGAGGCAGAGATACTACACAAAGCCAGGTTTAGTTACATTCTGCCTGTTTTGGGAATTTGCAACGAGCCTGAATTTCTGGGGATAGTAACAGAATACATGACAAATGGGTCATTAAACCAGCTTTTACATGGGGTAAGTGTGCTTACAGTCTTTAAATACAGTCTCTGGTTGTTTCAGATAGATTGTGATTTCCATACTTAAGAGAAGGAGTATAGTAAAGTGTAGTATTTACAATATTTCAAATTAAAGGACAGTCATTGCCACTAATAGTCTTTGGTGCTCAGACAGACTTTCAATATCTGAAAAAGACAGCCAAACTCAGCAGGCTTTAGTTTGATTACACATCTTCCTTTAGTGTTGTGACCTATAACTGGCTCCATGTTGAAGTATTGTATAAAATCTTTTTAAATATCTCTATTGTTCTCTAATTAGACACTGAATTACTTAGGCTTATTTCAGCTTGAGTTGTAGAATTATTGCCAATGTAAACATCACACACAAAAAACGAGCGGGTCTTCCTGAATTTCAATCTTTATTTAAAAAAAAAAAAGTAAGATTTTTAGTTTATAGGAGTCAAATATTGCTAATCTGAACAGATATGGGTATTTCTACCAGATTTTTCTCTCAGAAATAAGTTCTCTTGTGACGAATTCTCAGGTGCTCACCTTAGCTTGATCTGAGCATCCGGTGTTTCTACTGCAAAGCCACTGGACTTGTGTTTTAACAGCACAGCAATCTCTTCTGCGCCTTTAATCAATACATACCTCATTATTTGGAGAGCTCAGCCGTGTGTTTTTCATAAAGGCATTCATTAAGATTTCAGTTGAGTTTTGCTGCCTTTTTCTGAAAGTTTAATACTTTTAACATTTTGTGCTTAGTTTCACCACGGCTTTTTTTTCCTCGCCCCCAATGTCAGTTGAAGATGTGATTCTTGCCTTCCTTTGTGTAGTACTTAAGACCTGTGGGTTGCAAGTGTCACACAGGAATTAATTTGAAATCCTACTTCTAAATGAATGAGTAGTACAGTAAACGTCCTACATCATGTGTAGCAGTTACAGGTGACTAGGTGAATGCCAGGGAACAGCAACATAACACAGCATGATTAACATTTACATATTTGTTTTAACAGTTACCCAGTCTTAATGTTCAGTTACAATCTCTTGTAGTGTTTGTGTAATGTATATTTTAAAAAGTTACTGCTTGCCCTAAGTCACTTTCTTCTTATTGTAGAAATCTTTGTGTTGTGCTGTTAGATAAACCAGAGGGCTATATTCTGGTTTTGTGGTTTTATCTTGGCAGAAGGATGTGTATCCTGACATTCCCTGGTGCCTGAGATTCCGCATTCTTTATGAAATTGCTTTGGGAGTAAACTATTTGCACAACATGAGTCCTCCGTTGCTGCACCATGACTTGAAAACCCAAAATATTTTGCTGGATGATGAATTTCATGTCAAGGTAGAGTTATTTAATTCTCATGTTCTGCAGCATCCAGAATGAGCAAAAGTGTTTTAATTATTGTGAAGGGATAAGAGTGAGACTGTGGCCACGCAGAGGAGATGTAATTGCATGCCTGATGTTTTGCCCTATCCTTGCAGACAGAACTTTTGAGTTTTATTTTTGAAAACTCTGCTTTGGTCAAGTGTGGATTTAATCCATCTGAAAAGACTTGAAAGCCAGAATTCAGGCTGTTTCTGCTACTGCAGTGGCTGATGCTGAATAGTAGTGACACTGTCATGTGGCAGCCTTCCAAGAGTAGCTATGCCTGACCCTTTCTGAGGGTGTTCCTGTCTGAGATGTTCAGACATGTTAGTTCTGGAAGACGGTGGAGCAGATCGAAATGTTACTGTGCAATGTGTGCATACATGTTCTGTTAGTGTAATGTAAGAACATGTAAAACGTGACTGCAAAATCTGAACATGTTGCAAGATGCCTTTTGTGAAGCTCCTTAGAGCAAGCAAACATGCATAGAGAAGTAATACTAGTTTTAAACTGTAATTCTGCTTTCTAAAATAACACTGCTCTGATGTGAAAAAAAGAGACTAAAAGTACTTCTGACTAAATTGGCAGGTGCTTTCATAATTGCAAGATTTGTTGTGTTGTTTTTTCGTAAAGATTCTGTGTTTTTGAAATGAAAGAGTGTACACAAAGTAAATGAGAAATAAGAGGAATTTCACACTTAGCTTATACTTGAACGGTGAATGCTTCAGTTACTTGGTCAATTGATTAATCTTTCTGTGAGCTTATTGAGCAGAAATCAACGATCCTGGGCTGATTTCTCCTTTCTCTATTGCAATGACATTTTCTTGGCAGCAAGGTGCCTTGCAGAGCTTTGTCTCTGCTCACACCCTCAGCAGATCATATCTCCTCCCACTCAGGTGTGCTAGTATTGCCATCTCTCCAGCTTCCTGATAAACCTGACTGGGGATCTGGTCCAAGCAATTTTATTATCCTTCTTTTTAAAAAATCCCTAGCAGCATTGATGTGTTCTGGTGCTCTGCTTGACCATATCTAAATAGTTGCTTTGCTGGAGTAACTGAAGGGAAGTGGTTAACTCTTTGATACCTGCTTTACTTCCTGTAAGGAGTCTGTGAAAGTCTGTCCTTGAGGGTTTTAAGTGTTTGGTTTTTTTTGGGGGGGTGATGCAAGAGTCTCTAAATTAGGACAGCTGGCAGGAAATGCAAGGAATGTTATTATGTATGCCAAATAGAAGTATTGCAAATGTATAGAAGTAACACCCATTCATAGAGTGCTCCTGGCTGCCCCAGATCTGCAGAATGAGCAAGGTAACGCAGTTACAGCGAGGAAGCCTTGGGGGGAGTGGGTTGTAGAGGGACGAAAGTTATTTTTTGCTGTGGATTTTGACTGTACACTCTCCAGAAAGCATCTTTCTGTTATCTTAGTTGTCACAGTGCTCACACAAGCATCTTTGTTAAAAAAGATTTTGCTCTTCTGCACTTGTCCAGCTTTTGCAGAGCTAGTAGGTGACTGCTTACCTTTCTCCCTCATATGCCAGACACTCAAGTGTATTCATACTCTGCTGGCAGTGTGTCTCCTTACCTGTAACCTTGTCTGACATTTTACTCTCTAGCTTGTGTATGTCTGGGAATGAAAACAGAAGTTAATTAATTTTCTGTGTAGCTGTACTGCACAGTCATCAAAAGACACAGTAATGTTTTGCAGCACAGAATTTCAGAATATCAAATCTGTTAATTCCAGATCAGTATTTCAGAGTTTTGGGGGTGAGGTGGTGACAACAGCTAGCTTGGGACATCTACAACCTAAGTTCTGTAGAAGTATTATAGAATCAACCAGGTTGGAAGAGACCTCCAAGATCACCCAGTCCATCCTATCACCCAGCCCTATCCAATCAACTAGACCATGGCACTAAGTGCCTCATCCAGTCTTTTCTTGAACACCTCCGGGGACAACAACTCCACCACCTCCCTGGGCAGCCCATTCCAATGGCAAATCACTCTCTCTGTGAAGAACTTTCTCCTATCCTCCTAATATCCAGCCTATACCTCCCCTGGCACAACTTGAGACTGTGTCCCCTCATTCTGTTGCTGGTTGCCTGGGAGAATTTATACTAGATTTGTGCTTTCTTCACAACCAGTGAGGTGTTTTTTTTAACCAAAGGAAGTGATTTTCTTCGTAGGGGACAGACTTCCACAGCACATTCCCCATCCATAAAGTACGTGACTCCTTCCTTAAAAGCAGGACAGGATAGGGCAGTGCTATAGGGATAGAATGAGTCATGACCTTGGAATGCTTTCTGAGCTGGAACTGGTGTTTCCTGTTGCTAGGACAACCACATACTTTTTTGCCTCAGGTTGAGGACTTTCAGTGACCCATTCTTTTGGGAATATTCCAGAAAATTCTCACAACAGTCAGCAGATAAATCCAGTTTTTCTTCTCAGAACAACTGATTTGTCCTTTTCAGATTGCAGATTTTGGCATGTCAAAGTGGCGTGTCATATCCATGTCGCAATCACGAAGTGAAACCTCTTTACCAGAAGGAGGGACAATTATCTACATGCCACCTGAAGATTACAATCCCAGTCAGAAAACCCGTGCCAGTGTAAAACATGATATCTACAGGTAACTCATGTCCTTCTCAAGCAGGCTTTGCAATCTGAACTCAAGATTTCATTTACTGAACTCAGACTTCAATACATTTTCAGCTACTTCTGTTAGTTTTAAGTGTGGTAAGTGTATAGGGAAAATCAGGGCAAACTAGGACTGAGGGTAGCTAGATTTGATCACCTTTTCCTTTAGGAAACACAGTGGCAAGTGTAGTGCTCCAGAAATCAAGCTAAAACTAGACAAACAGAAGAGACTGGTTTCTACAAATGAGTATGACATATAGACACACTGTAGGGAGGGAAGAAACTGTTCACACCATTATCTCAGTGCACACAGCCTTGTAATTTGTGCACATCAATTAACACAATTTGCAGAATGTGCTTGGGCGAGAGAAGAAAATATATTTTTTTGGAAGATGTTAGGGGAAAAAAAGGAGGTGATGGGGTTAGAGAGGTCTCCTCAGGGAATAGTTTACTTGATAGAAAGTTCAGATAGATCTGCGTCAGTCAGCTCTGAGTACTAGAAGTAGTAGAACAGGAAGAAGTGGAGTGGTGGTGACCCATGCAACAAAACAGCAATTGTTCTTGAGATATTACAGTAGCTAATCTTAGGTTTGGAGAGCTCAAAGATTACTCGAGAGATCATGGAAGGAATTGTCGTATGTAAATGGAGATTGAGGAGGCACGAAGAGGGGCATATCACTGTGACAAAGTCCATCTCTGTCTTGTTCTTTCACCTTTACCTTCAACTGTCTTTGACAGGGTTGTATTTTGGTGAGAGGTGAATCAGACTCACAGCATCTTACTGACTTCCAGGGAGACCACTATTTCTCTTAATTATTCCTTACCCGTAAAGGGTACAGTAAGTTCCTTGACATTCCTGTCCAGACAAAAAGATGGGAACATACCTGCTTTCCTCAACTCTTTGATGAGAAAACTTGGACTAGGAAGACATTGAAAAGGAGTAATGGTACAATTGTGGGGAAACAAGCAGCAGTGTGATGTTACCTCCTCTGGCTTCTGATTTATAGACAGGTTAAAAATGTGGGTGGTGGCTTAATGAATCAGTGGGTATAAGAAAAACAAGCTTGCTAGAGAAAAAAATTAGATGTGGAGGAATAACAATAATATGGGAGAAAATAAGAGAAAAAAAGGTAAGTAGAAGAGTTCAGAAAACTGAGACACTAAGAAGGAAAGAGATTGTTTGAGAAGAGAAAAAAAACCGAGATGGTATTGTAAAGAGAGGTTGCTATTCAAGGCAGGAAGACATGAAGGTGAAGAGACAGTGAAGGAAATCACCACCAGTGAGGTCACACAGGAAGATCTGTGCTCAGGATCAGAAAGAGATGCTAGGAAGCAGAAATAAGAAACAAAACCATGAATAGTGTAAAGGGAAATAAGCAGGAAGTGTTGTAGAATTCACCAAATAAACTGTAGAGACATTCCAGATTGAATGGACGTCTGATGTCTGATTAATTGACCACAGCAGATACAACTGAATGCTGTTGAGATAGTAAAGATAATTTGTGAGGAAGAATCTTCTTTGAAGAAACAAATCTTTCAACCAACAGTCAAGCAGCATTAAATTTTACAAGGGGAAAGATGTGCTGTGCCAAAATAAATCAGCCTGTGTGGATTTCTGGGGAATGCAGCAAAAGAAGGTTTTCTAACAGGGAGGACTGCTTTTATTAAGAGTTGCTTGAATAATTTTTAATGTCGATGAATAGTAAGATTTAAAATATCAGTTATTTCTTTTTTTTTTTTTATTCTTCTAATTGCTATCTATTAGGTGATACAGTGCTTAGATGCAGTTAAATGTTACCTGTATGCAAAATTTGGTACTGTTTGGTGATGCAGGAAAATACTGTCTTTGGGTGCAATTATTTGAGTTGCTGAGCAAACATTTATTCTGGTGTCTCTCTTCGAAAGAAAAAAAAATTCCTTTGCATAGTTTTGTTTTTATTGCTTCAGTGGAAACTGGATTTCAGGTGTTTTGACATAACATTTTAAGAACTTTTCAATCTATTTTTAAATTGACTGAAAAAAAATAAGGTAGGTTTTCAAGTACATGTTTGACATTGGAATTGGGTTCTTAAGCAGTGAAATATTTTTAATATCTCTTTTTTAACTTCAGAACTATGAAGTTTGTTTGTAGATTCATAGAATGCTTTAGATTGGAAGGGACCTTGAGGATCATCTAGTTCCAACCCTTCTGCCGTGGGCAGGGAGGGACACCTTCCGCTAGACCTGGTTGCTCAAGGCCTCATCCAACCTGGCCCTGAACACCTCCAGGGAGGGAGCATCCACAACCTCCCTGGGCAACCTGCTCCAGTGTCTCACCACCCTCACTGTAAAGAATTCCTTCCTAATCTCTAGTCTAAATCTGCCATCCTCATGCATCAATCCATTCCCTCTTGTCCTATCATTACAAGCCTTGTAAAAAAGTCCCTTCTTGGCTTTCTTGTAGCCTCCTTCAGGTACTGGCAGGCTGCTCTAAGGTCTTCCTGGAGCCTTTTCTTCTCCAGGCTGAACAGCCCCAACTCTCTCAGAGTTAAGGGAGTTAGAGGAGGTTCTCCATTACTCTGATCATCTTTGTGGCTCTCCTCTGGATGCACTCCAGCACCATCATGTCTCTCATATGCTGGGGGCACCAGAACTGGACACAGCACTCTAGGTGTGGTCTCATAAAAGCAGAGCAGAGGGGCAGAATCACTTCCCTTGTCCTGCTGGACACACTGCTTTTGATGCAGCGCAGTCAGTCCTCTGATTTTGTGCATGAAGGATCACCTTAGCCAAATGTTTTTAATAGAGTGTAAAGCAGAGCACATTGTGTTATTAAGTGCTGGTAATTTAAAATAACACCTATACCTTTTATATTTTAAACAGTTATGCAATTATTATGTGGGAAGTGATGTCAAGGAAACAGCCTTTTGAAGGTAAGGTCATGTCTTCCTTTAGTTTATTTTTTTAGCTTTACATAAAGGCCTAGATACTTGGGGAATTAATTTTAGAGGTTACTTTTAAAGGATTAAACTTGTAAGCTTGTTGTTGAAGAACATTTTGAGGTTTCTTTTCAAACCTGACTCTCTCTGTATTTTTTTATTACAGTGTTTGATAAATTAAATATTTATTATTTTGTAAAAAAAAAAAAGGAAACATAATCTTATTTTGATGAACTATAAATATTATGTCTGCAAACTATTCCTCCTCTAGTATGCTATTTATATTGCATATATTTCTAATGACTGAATGATGTCTGTTTTGACAGAAGTTATAAACCCCTTGCAGATAATGTATAGTGTGTCACAAGGACAGCGACTTGACTTAAGCGAAGAGAGTTTATCAATGGACATTCCTCACCGAGTGCTCATTATAAGGTTGATAAGAAGTGGATGGGCACAAGACCCAGATGAAAGACCATCATTCTCAAGTGAGTTTACCTTGCACAATGAGAAAAGATTTTTAAATTGCCAGATTTCTGTTGAACATGCTACTTACAGAGCAAGGTTATAGTTCACAGATTGTGTCGTGTTGGAAGGGACCTTCAAAGGGCATCTTGTCCAACCCCCTGCAGTCAGCAAGGGCACCTCCAACTAGATCAGGTTGCCCATGACCACATCAAGTCTGATCTGAAATGTCTTCAGAGACAGGGCCTCAACCACATCCCTGGGCAGCCTGTTCCAGTATTTTACTACTCTTATTGTAAATAACTTCTTCCTTATGTCCAACTTAAATCTATTCTGCTCCAATTTCAAAGCATTGCCTCTTATCCTATCACTACAAGCCCTACAGTTGCCAGAGGAGAGCAGTGAAGTTGTCAAGAGTTGTCTTCTTGTGTACGTTTGCCTGTTTCCAGTAGCTCTAAACAAACTTTCACAAATGGAACAACAGGTGTGCCATTAAACCAAGCTGTTAGTTGGAGTCTTGCATTTTCCATCTATAATGTACTTGTGAAAACCGAAGCATGTTTGTTTACCTACTTTCACTTGAGGGTTTTCCTATTTATTGTTGGAATGAAGAGTGTACACGATGAGTACTGTGGGATGTACAGCGAACATAACAGCAAGCCATTGCACATCAGATAAGCCATAATGACTTGACTTTGCGTTTGCATCTTCTTTCACTGAAATTTCATCTTTGATTTTGCCGCCTCTCAGATTGAGCAGGAACTGGTTGAAGTCAAGCACTGAACTCTCCATCTTTCCTTTGTTCAGCTTTTTGTCCATCAGAAGGAATATGGATACTTCCATGCTTTGTTACAGTGGATTGTAGAATTTAGAAAATGAAGCTGAAGCACCAGCTTACAGAGGTCAGAGTGGCATAGCATGAACCAGGAAAGTTTTGGGATGATTTTTGCAGACCTGTGTTTGTTGTGCTTAACCAAAATACTTTGTGTATTTTGAGTCCTAATCTATCCCAAACAGAATCACACACTGTTAGAGGTTGGAAGTGACCTCCTGAGATCATCTAGTCCAACCCCTTGCCAGAGCAGGATCACCTAGAGTAGGTCACACAGGAATGCATTCAGGCGGGTTTTGAATGTCTCCAGAGAAGGAGACTCCACAACCTCTCCATGAAAAAGTTTCACCTCACAGTGAAAAATTTTCCCTTATGTTCATGTGGAACCTTCTGTGCACCAGCTTGCAACCACTGCCCATTGTCCTATCATTGGACATCACTGGGAAGAGCCTGGCACCATCCTCCCAATACTCACCCTTCCTATATTTACAAACATTAGTGTCTCTCAGTCTTCTCCAAGCTCAAGAGCCCCAGCTCCCTCAGCCTTTCCTTATAAGGGAGATGTTCCACTCCCTTCAGCATCTTTCTGGCTTGGCACTGCACTCTTTCAAGCAGTTCCCTGAGGTCATTCTGAAATTGAGCATCCCAGAACTGAACACAATATTCCAGATGTGGCCTCACCAGGCCAGAGTAGAGGGGCAGGGGAACTTTCCTTGACTTAGTAGCCACAACCCTTCTAATCAAACCCAGGATGCCATTGGCCTTGGCCACAAGGGCACATTGGTGGCTCATGATCATCTTCTTGTCTACCAGGATCAGCAGATCCCTTTCCTCTACACTGCTCTCCAACAGGTCAGCCCCCAGCCTATACTGGTCCTCGTGGTTGTTCTTTCCCAGATGCAAGACTCTACACTTGTTCTTGTGCTGTTTCGTTACATTTCTCCCCATGCAACTCTCCAGCCTGTCTAGGTTTCACTCCTTAGTATGCTTAATGTTATGGTGACTTTCAGTTCTTGTTCAGCCATTGTGTAAAGATAATGCCATCAAAATTGGCAGAAATCGATTAACTGTCTTCAACTGTGAAATTTGCTCTTGCAAGTGTTGCTGTGGTCACATATGTCAGTTTGGTGGAGCTAACAGTGGTTTCTGCAGCTGCCTCACTGTTTGTGTTTCAGTTATATGTGCTTTAAAAACTTCTAAAATGTGATTGTAATTACGTAGGTAAAGCTGAATCACCTTGAAGAAGCAAAACTACAGAATAAGAGAGTTACTGAAAGTATTCAAACACAGACTGGTACAAATTACCTAAACTCTATATTTTACATTTGTCACTTTCATGGTTGAAGATGCAGTGACTCAAACCTGAAATAGCAGATTTTTTTTAGTTGGTTCTGGTGAGTTTTGTTGTTAGGGCTGGTTTTGGTTTGTTTTTTTAGTGTTACACAGAGAGAGGTTTGCAATCTTGTTGCTTCTTTTACAGATTTGGTGAACAACATTTTGTCATTATTTTTAAGACTTGTATAGGCATACTTCCTCTGAGCTGGAAAAGTGTAAGAAAGGTGCTGTTCAGATAGCTTACAAATATTCATAACTACACTTTTTTTACATCACTCTGGCAGAGAGCTAAATGAGGACATATCCACATGCATGCTACAGCATCACCATGTTCAGTTTACAACCCAGAATGAATTTCATAACCTTTCCTGAGACCCCCATAGTTTTGCATTTAAAAAATAAAAGTTTCAGGTTATTTTGGCATTAGTCTGGCTCATACGATTGTAAATTGCAGCTGTAAATCTGCCTGGTGGAAAAGGACCTGGGGGTGTTGGTTGGCAGCCAGCTGAATATGAGCCAGCAGTGTGCTCAGGTAGCTGAGACATCCAACAGCATCCTGACTCGTATCACAAATACTGTGGCTAGCAGGACCAGGGAAGTGATTGTTCCCCTGTACTTGGTGCTGGTGAGGCTGCACCTCGTAACGTATTTGGGGCCCTCGCTACAAGAAGGCCATTAAGGTGCTAGACTGTGTTCCAGTGAAGAGCAACAAAGCTGGTGAAGGGTCTAGAGTACAAATCTTATGAGGAAGATAAGCCTGGAGAAAAGGAGGCTGAGGGAAGGCTATGTTATCTCTGCCTGAAAGATGACAACTGAAAGGAGGTTGTAGTAAGGGGAGGGCTGGTCTCCTAACTAACAAGCAATAGTACAGGAGGAAATGGTCTCAAGTTGCACCAGAGGAGGTTTAGATTGGATATTAGGAAAAGATTATTCACCAAGATGGTTGTATAGCACTGGAACAGGCTGCCCAAGGAAATGATGGAGTCAACATCTTTGGAGTTATTTAAAAGATGTTGTGCTTGGAGAGATGGTTTAGTGGTAGATTTGGAAGCATTAGGATAATGATTGGACTTGATCCTAAAAACTTTTTTCCAACCTAAGCGATTCTATGATTGTATTTTTCCCAAGCAAGAAAGTATAATTTATTTTAATAAAAAAGAACATGCACATGATACTTCATTATGTGTTCCTGTTTCCTTGTGTCACTTAACCAAAACAAAATAGCAATGAAATCTGTGTTTGCATTGAAGGGATAATTACCAGGGGTGTGTACTAAAGCTTGAGCTTACTTGGATTCTGTTCTTAGCTCTGTGTCTGTAGTAAGATGGTCTTTGAGGAGAGCACACATTGCTTTCTCCCCTATTTTACTATCCGAAAAAGAAAGAGGAAGTTGCAAAACTGTTGCAAAATTAAGGGAAGTAAAGGTCACTGATTGGGAAATGTTGCATTTAGCGTAGTATGGGGTGGGGAATTAAAACACCTAACCCCCCTTTTTGTTAAATAAACTTTAAATAGAAAAGCTTTGTTAATTTATGCGTTCTCCTTACAAAGAAGGGCCTGCATATCACCATGTTTCTGCACATGCAATACGTAACTACCATTTAATTATTATCAACAAAAATTACATACTAGTATTTTGGTGTGGAAGTGGAGTGCCAGGCCTACAAAACTCTGGTTTAGGTGATGCAGTAAAATTAAAAAAATCCCAGTATTAATATCTCCTTGAAGATATTAATGGAAGAAAAGTTTACATGGAAGGACTGTGGTGACATTAGAGGGGGAAAAAATGTTAATGAGTGTGCAGTGTGATGAATTACAGTAAATGGGTTTGTCAGATGGGTGGAGTCCACAGAAGTGCAGTAGAATTAGGATATGCCATCATCCTTCCCTGAGATTTTGTTGTACTTGACCGCAGTTTCAAAGAGATACTTTGATGACACTGTCGTCTCCAAATTTCAGATACTTCATTTTGTAAACCTTTCAGAACTGGAAAGCAAGGAAGCATAGCACAGGCTGTTGCTTGATGAGTAGATGATTTTAGCTTCTCTGACTTGCTGCCCTTGATGAGCACGAGGACATTAACATTTGGATTCACCAGATGTACTAGGTATTTGGATTCACCAGATGTACTAGGTATTTGGATTCACCAGATGTACTAGGTATTTGGATNGGGTTGGACTTGATGATCTTTGGGGTCTCTTCCAACTTTGGTGATACTGTGATACTGTGATGTGATAGGTCGGTGCCTTGACTATTAGCATCTGTTCTGGATTTTGCTGTGCTAGAGGTGCTGTCTTGAATTACAGCACACCTGCCAATCTGTCTGTTCTAATAATGCAAGACTTGCAGCTAGATATAGTTCTGATCTATTGTGATACAGAATGTTGAGGTGGCCAGATCAGGGCAGGGTTTGTTTTGATGGTGTGAAACGTGCATTTTTAGCAGGTGAGGACAAGAAACTTCTGTTTGGCAGAGGAACTAGTCTGATGTGTATCAATAAAGAAATTGCTTTTCTCATAGAATCACTAAAGTTAGGAAAGACCTTTAAGTTCAGAGTCCAACCATAACCCAACTTCCATGACAACCAAGCTGTAAGAAAGTAGCTTTAGCAAAACAAAAACTGAATGTCCACCTTAAATGCTTCAGCAAAGTATTCTTTTCTTGTTTAGAATGCTTAATAGACCTTGAGCCAGTCCTGCGAACATTTGATGAATTAGCCATGCTGGAAGCAGTAATTCTGTTAAAAAGGTCAAAGGTAAGTGGCTTTTGTTACAGTCAGGAGACAATCAAATAAGTTGTAACTTCTGCTCGCTAAGAGAAATAAAAACTCCTTTATCATTTATCTAATCCTGCATCTGGCTGAAGCTTGGTGTTTGTACAGAGCTGTCATCTTGTCTTGTAGCAGAAATGTAATACAGGCAAACATGTCTCTTCCAGTCACTGTATGAATCACGGTGTCTCAGCAAGAGTGGCAAGAAAGCAGATGTCGAGCAGATATCTCTAAATGTACCTCTGAATCCTCAACAGGTAAATATTTTAGATAATGCATTTGATATGTTGGTATTATTAAAGAACCTGAGAGCTTTAAAGGGGTATTAACTTAATAAGGAAGAATTGTTCTACAGTTTATTATGGACTCACAAAAGGCACAACATGCCTTAGTTGAACTGGAGTGTTAAGAAATGTGTAGCCATGTAGATGAAGATAATGAAAAACAGGCGAGCAAGACATAAGAGCACATTTGGTATATCCAAGTGTGGGAAAGCCAGTCCCTCAAGGGGGACTAAAGCACACAATGTCTGCAACTTCTGAGAGACTGGCATCTGCTCCCTTACGCCTCTATGGAGCTTCCTTAGGTAGGGTCATAGAGATTTGCTTTTATACTTTGATTACTAATGCTGTTTCTTTTGACTCTTACTAATAATTAAACCCTGGGAAAACACAAGTGTTAGGATAACATCGATTTCTTCCTGTTTTATGTATTTTAACTGTGCTGTCCATTGAGCTTTTAGACAGGGAGAAGAGAGTGATGGGAAAGTATTCTGTAAATAATTGCTACTTTATTTAATGTGCATTTTTGTTATGCATCTGGAATCATTTCAGGAAACATATTCTGACTTCATACAGTGTGATGCACTTCCTCTTCGAAGCATCTCTCCAGATATATCAAAACTCAAGTCTATTCCCAAGTGCAATATCCTCTCATCAGGTAAAGATACTAATAATTTTTTTATCAATTAAGTTGCCTTTGCAGCTTTACACTCCTACCATAACACTGCATTTGCATGGTAGATACTTAGGTCTCTGTTTATGTCAGAAAAGAGATCTGTTTTGTAAACTTACTGCTCAGTCCCCAGGCTTAACAGGAATGTTGTGATGAATTTAGGAAATGGAATATTGGATTGATGATCAGTGTGGACTGTAAATGTAATCAGTTAAGATAATGATAAATGTTGCTGCATCCTGCTAAAAAATGTCATATCTGCTTGTGGAGGTCATTGGTGAGATTGTGATGGTGCTGTTAATCAGACTGATCAATTAATGGTCCTTTACAGAGTCACTGCTTAGACTTTCTTGTATGTATGTACAGATATTCTAAGGCCTCTGAAAATAGTGTCTGTAAAACCACACTACAGCAGAAGTGTTTGTTACTGCTTTGCAACAGCTGCATCGGGTAGTTTTATGATGTGAAGCAGGGTTATCATTCTTCTTGCTTTGTCCAAAGGAGATGCAATTCTTTCAGGTGATAATCTGTTCCCAGATAGCTGTTGGCAAGAGAGGAGTTTGGCACACCACCAAGGCAGAAGCTAATGAATGTAGATTTTAGTTGAGTTGTGTTTTTCCACCAATACAATTAGAAGACTTTTTTTTAGAAATTCACTCCTTCAGAGTTAGGAACTGTCTTCCAACTTTCACCTCATTTAATTTCTCTTCCCTTTTTCTTCCTTTTCAGCTTATACATACACTCATCTATTGCTTTAATCTTAACTAGCTCTCTTCCCCATTTTGTTTCTGATACAAAGAGTAATCCTTCAGTAGACTTTGTTTTGCTAGACAAGCAGGATACACTGCTCAATTTGTGAAATAAACTTCTTCATTCTCCTGATATCCTACTAGTCCTCCCTGTGCACGTCCTAACTTAAGGCTTTAAAGTAAGGCCACCAGACATCTCTGTTTGATATTAAGAAAGAAACATGACAAATGTTTTCTTCCCAGAGTAAGAACTTTACTTAGCATATCTTAGAATTTTAACAAGATCCTTCATCATAGAATAATCTACCTAGAGGCTGCTTTTTGTCCTCATTCCCAGTCGTTAGCCCCATCTTGAAACAGAAAGTCTGGATCTCATGTTCTGTTCTATGAAATTTCAACATCCATTACTCCAGTCTTCTAGGTCAGCTAGGTTAATTATGAGTAACCTGACTCAGTTTGGTCTTTCTGAAGAATGCCTGTAAATTTTATCACTGTGATTCTATTTTTTCATGTTATGGTCTCTGGTGAAGTTCATTCTCCCATATCCCAGTATTTCTGTTTCTAATGCTATTAAAGGTCTGTATATGCCTGGAGGTCTAAGCCTAACCCAGCTGAGCTATTTAAAATCATTTTCTAAAATGATCTTTCACTCTTACTAGTTGTCTCCTAATCCAGCCTGCTTCACACTGTATAGTTCTGCCCAGCTTATTTACTCAGTCTTTAATGAAGTGCTAGTCACTGTCATTTCTAGTCCACCATTTTTTTAAAAAAAACAGTGTGTGATTTCTTTGGCATTTTCCTACTCCTGCTTCTTGTACTTACACCCACAAGCCAGCAATGATCTAGGAATACACCTTCAAATACCCCCACTGGATAAGTATCTATAAATTCTGAACTCTCTGGGGCTACCTGTTCTTACTGTGTTTCTAAATGCTCATCTGAATTCTTCCATCTGCATTTCTGGTTCTTAGTTAACATTTCTGAAGCTCGCTATAAAGTGACACTGTGAAAGCCTGTAGTGAGAACTGTTTACTTAAGTGGGCAGATGCCCTGTAACTGGTTTCTCATCAGATATTTGTCATCTCTTCTTTGAGTCATTCTTAGTGCTGCTTTCCCAGACACACAGACTGCATCAGGTTGGAAGGGACTGTCAGTGGGCATCTTTTCCAACCCCTCTGTGGTCAGCAGAGACACTCCAACTAGATCAGGCTGCCCAGGGTCACATCAAGTCTGATCTTGTATGTCTCCAGGGATGGGACTTCAACCACATCCTCAGGCGACCTCTTCCGGTATTTTGCCACTCTCATTGGAAAGAACTTCTTCCTAATGTCCAACTGAAATCTACCCTGCTCCAGTTTTAAACCATTGCCCCTCATCCTATCCCTACAAGTCCTATCCCTTCGAAACAACCCTTCCCCAGCCTTTCTGTACGTTCCCTCCAGCTCTAAGGTCTCCCTGGAACCTTCTCTTTTCCAGGCTAAACAGTCCCATTTCTTTCAGCCTGCCTTCATAGAAGAGATGCTCCAAATCTTTCATATCTATCATCTCTTTCTGCATAAAAAAATGTTTAAAATAGGCATTTTTAAGCTTTTCACCAGATTAAAACCTTTTTTTTCTCCTCCTTTGCAAATGTTTACATGAAGGTTTCTTGAAGTCATACGCTGTTTTGATGGACTACAGAAAGCTTCCATTGGCTTCCTACTCAATGTCATGATTGGTCTCCATGTGCCTTCCCTCTGCTTGAATCTTTTTTTCCCCAGTATTTTCACTTTTATTACACTGCTAGAGTTGATTAAAATAAATTACTCTGTTTTCATGCTGACTCCTGCCTAGCTCTCCAAATGCTTCAAGGAGTTGGTTTATTCTTTTCTTACAATTTCTAAAAGCAAGTTCTATTGAACAGAGCTTTTTTTAAAAAAAATATGTCTACTAGGTTTATTCTCTCAATATTGCTTTAAAATAAAGCAAGATCCCTAAACCCATGGTCAAGCCCTGGTAAAAGATAAGGAAAGATATTCAGAACCTGAGTGTAAGGTATAACATATTTGAAGTGAATTTAGGTTGTTTATGACTTGTTTTATGGAATTATTCTAAACAGTCTCTGCTGGCTATATTTTATGTGGACATAGAAGTAAAACAGTTTGGTTTGTTTGTTTTTCTTGCTTTTTTCTTTGAGATGGAAGTTCTGGGAGTCTACACTCTCTCAGCAGTCATAGCATGGATGAAAATATCTCTGTAATCCAGAGCGCCAAACCTTTTGTGCATCCATACAGTTGTTTATCCTCCTTCGACAAAACTGTTTCAGACACCTCAAATTCTGCATCACCTTCAGGTACAGCAAACACTGATTTAATTCCAGGTCCCACAATAAGAGGGTATCCTGATAGCAAATATATGTGTGTTTATGAAATAGAAACTGGAATTGTTGCTCACCTGAAAAATTACTGGCAGGCAGTTACAATACTAATTTCATGGTTTTTTAATCCTCTCCAATCTCAGATGTTGTTTTGGAAACCATACAACAGAATGTAGCTCATCAATGGATCCAAAGTAAAAGGGAAGAAATTATTGATCAGATGACCGAGGCGTGTTTGAATCAATCACTGGATGCCCTTCTATCAAGATTTTTACTCATGAAAGAAGATTATGAACTTATAAGCACCAAACCCACAAGGACGTCAAAAGTCCGCCAGCTACTTGATACTTCAGATAGCCAAGGAGAGGAATTTGCCAGAGTTATAATACAAAAGTTGAAAGACAACAAACAGCTAGGACTTCAACCTTATCCAGACATTGCATCTAATTCTCTAAGACTGCATCTTTAGATTTCTTCTCTATGTGTGAAACCATGTGAATATTTCTTACAACTCCATTCTTGTTTCTCTGTAGTTGTTTTATGTGTGTACTGCTGTGCCTTTACTGTGCATTTGTAGAGCCTCAGAAATGACACCGAGTTCACCTAGACTGCATTGGACAAGTTATCAATCAATTGGAGTGCAGTCATAAAGCCGAAGACTTGACATTTGTTAACTCAGTTCATAAAACTATTTTGTTTATACATGGCGAAGAAAAAAAAACATTAAATGTTCCCCATTTTACATATTTTCTATCTATACACATCCTTAACTTTCACCTCAGAGGACTGAGCCCATTTCAACTCAGATTTTCTCCCTCCATCTGGTCTTTCAGATGGAGGAGGGAAAAAAATCTGGGTGCTCTATTTCAGGGCTTGTATACTGTATGAATAATAAATGTTACTCTTTCACCCACGTCAGTAACTGCTCCCAGAGCACTGGAGAAGAGCAGTAGTGGGGAGGAAGTTTACATTGCATTTTTACAGGACTCTTCCTTCTGTTTTGTTTTGCCCATTTCATTGCCAGGGCAAGCGGTTCAGACCGCTACATACGAAGAATGTCAGTCCAAAGAGGATCCCAAGGACACGGAGGACATTGTGCTGCTCATCAGTCTTCCACTAAGAAGGGATGCATTAGAAAGGGTGTAGCTATAGCATTTTACTTGATTTTGTTGCACCTACTTAAACCCCTCTTAATCATAGCACCATGAGATCCACATACAGCTTGTACAAGGGAACGCTCAGCTAATAACTCTTCCACCTTTCCTTAGTTAGTGCCTCGCTTACCTTTGTGACCTGCCATAAATACTCCCCATCTCACGTCACTAGGTCAAACTTTTAATTCCATTTTATTTTATAGCATTTACATGATGAGCAGTAATTTGGGTCTGTACAAACATCTCCCACTGTCCTGCCAGGCTGGAACTGGTGTATGTGGTTCTCTCCTCCTATGAACTGCCATAACCTTCTCTGGACAGCGCCTCCACTGTTCTCTTTTGGTCTGAAGGACGGTGCTAATGTGTTCAGGCACAAGTAAAGCCACCTGAGAGGAAATGTATGTATAAAAAAAGCAAAAGGTATAATAATGCCCTTTTACGTGTACATGGGGAAAAACAGAACCATAGGGCTGTACATCTGTTATAACTGTTACCATGAGATTTCATTTTAGCACCTAGTTGCTTAGTAGTGATTGATCCTCAGTCACTTAGTGTTTTGCTGGCCTACCTTGAGTTAATGGGATTAGTTCCTTGACGTGATCTGTGCGCTACGCTCTGTCCTACATCATCAGATTAAAAATGGCATCCCATCAGGGCAACCTGATCTAGTTGGAGGTGTTCCTGCTGACTGCAGGAGATTTGGACAAGATAAACTTCAAGCATCCTTTTTAACCCAATGCAATCTGTGAATCTGTGAAACTGTGGGAAAGTAAGGGTCTTACTTTATTAAGATGATACAAATGGTGGCCTTTGTCATCCAGACTCTTGCAGTTTTTCTCTTGCAGTGTTTGGCAGTATTTCTTCAATCAGAGTTAATTTAAGTGCATCTGTTGTAGGTGTGGACTACAGGAGCCTGTGCTAACTAAACATTAAGATGCAGAGGCAGAGGTAAGGAAAAGGAGGAAGCAAAGGACTTGGTGGAGGTGTAGCTGAACTGCTTGACGCATCTGAGCAGCAGTAAGAATGAAGAGGACACTTGGAAGAATTAAGTACTCTTGTTTCCAGGGCACATCATGAAAAACCTTCCTGAGCAGTAATGGAAGCATAGGCAAGAAACCAGGATGTGTCACAGGCTTATTGAGGCAAGTGTACTCCACTTTTCTGTGCCAGAAGCAAATGTGTTTATGTGTGCCTGTAACGCATGGGAGAGTTGCTAGGAGCAGTAAGCTGGAACAGGAGAATCCTCACTGCAGTCAAATGCTGCAAGACTAAAAATGAGTAAGAAAAATATGTCAGGAAGTCACATTCACTTTTTACACATTATCTACCCTGCTTAGCTAAAACACAAATCAGTGTAATCTTCTTTTCCAAAGGAACTAGATTTGGTGCTCACAGAAGAAACATGCAAGAAAGAAAATTATTTTCATGCAGACTGCATGCCCTATGGTTGCTCAATGCTGATTTATGTGGTGTGCCTGTAAATTCGTGGGAAGTGTTGAGTAGCCCATAGTAATACGGGAAGCATGAGTGAAGAATGCATGTTCTGTTTCCTCTGCCAGCATGCCAACCTCTACTGAATTAAAGGGCTGAAGCTGGCTTAGGAGGGAGGTAGATGATCTCTATATAAAGGTGCTCTCCAGCTCAAAGAGGGGCAAATGTATGATGGCAGAGTACCTCTGTAACACACAATGAAAAACCTGTTTGGTGCCCTAAATCAGAAACAGGACAAATTCAAGTTCAAATTTCATTGTGAAAGTAATTATGCAGTCTTGGAAATTCGCATTCTGGGTTTTAGGCTATAGTTTGTTAACACCTTCCTAGCAAAAGAAAAAGGGTTTAGGTTGACAGAAGTCCCGATTAGTGAACGTGGTTTGCAGTCTCTCTGTTCTCTCAGCAGAAAACAACAGCCCTGCAAAATTACTCTGTTGCCAAAATGTTTCTTGATATATTACAGCAGGCATAACCACAAGCAGCTGCAATTGTGCAATCTGTTCAGGCAGACCTAGAGAGCTCTCAGGGATAAATAACCATACCTCACAGATAAAAATAAAACAGCTCACAGGCTGCATATTCGAAATGCTTGCCATATACCTGATTTGAAAAGCACAGCTGTTCCTGTGTAAACAATAACTAGACCTGTCTCAGTCTATCACAGAAAGCAGGCTTTTACAAGATGTTACTTTAAAAGGAAGAAATAGGAGGAGCACTGACTGAGGGTAGAAAGATTTGAGTTGTTTTTATTACTTCTTTGGGTCGCTGTGGGTTACGGTATGGAACATGCAACATGATGCAACTTTCCTGGTTTTTTTCCCAGCTGGATTACCGAGGCTGACTGGAGGGGTGTCTGCGTTTGGATTCAACTATTTCCTCTGTGGATCGCTAGCTCTTTTTGATGAACTTCTGTTATATGGTGGTGCCTCAACTCAGTCCAGTGATTTAAGACTCTTAACTTGCTGGATCAGCTCCTTACAGATGCCCTTTGGTATGTGAGTCTACATTTTTGCCTTACGATTGGCCTTGTCCTTCATGGAAAACAAAAATCCCAGGTTAGTGTTCTTGCATTCATTAACTTGCTCTGCCGAGAAAACTCTGTTTTCTGGATGTTTACTAGTAGATACTGTGCCATATGCCACACTGCCTTTATAAAAGTACTCCACAGACAGGGTAGCATTGTTTCAGAAGACGAAGCTGGATACATTAGGTAAGTAACTTAATTTTTTACTTATTTTTAATTTCAAATATACTTTTTTTAAAGCTTATTTAATTAAAATAAGAACTTAACACTAGGTCAGCCTGTTTTGTGCATCATGCATTCCTATCTCAAATTACTAGAAAAGGCACAGATATACAATTCTTCAGTTAAGAAAAAAAAAACTAATTGATACATGTTTAACGATGAGTAGGTGAAATTTAAAAGAAAATATATCCAAAAAAGTGAACAGAAAAATATTAGGTTGTTTGAAATGCATCTGTGGTTTTCAGTTAACTACAATTCTTTCCTAATCTCCTCACTCTGAAAATCTTTCCATTTTGTCAAATTATACCATGAGAATAAAGAAGTTCTTTGTACATTGTGAGTTAAAAGTCTCATCCTGGCTTTCCAAATTAGCAAGAAGGAATTAGACTGCATTTGTTTCACATTAACATCTAGGAAAGAGTTGGCTTTGGTTTCAGTTACACATGGATGAAGGATTCCCCCCCCCC